>LPNX010535020.1:64398-96461 GCA_001517045.1 Pseudotsuga menziesii | reverse complement strand
TTATTGAAATTTTATTGGTTCTTGAATTCCAACTCACAAAAACTTATTTTGGCACGTTTTCTTATAAGGCCCATTTTAGACCCCAAATTTCCTCTAATGTAAGTTGCATCCATAGGTTCTGAGTTAATAGTAAAATGCAAAAAAACATTGAAATTTAGTGTGCCAAATTGTGTGAAGAACCAATATAGGAATTCCAAAAGCCTCAAGGAGGTTTTTGGCTCCTTGATCCCATAAGCATTGCCCAAGAAATAAAAAAACTTGTGAAATTTTTTCTGAATTTAACAATGAAAATGGGGAAGGCACTTATGTTGTATTGCATAGATTGACATAAGCAAGCATAGAAAGGCATAACTAAATTACTATATTGGTAATTTTGTCATTGTTGTGGTTGTTTAATAATAGAATTTTTTTCGTGCACAGTTTCTGCAGTTTAATTTAGGTGTGCACAGTTTCTGCAGTTTAGTTTAGGTATTATCGATTACAACAAAATTATTATAGAAGTCACATTTTGTCATTGTTGTGGTTGTTTAATAGAATTGTTTTCGTGCACAGTTTCTGCAGTTTAGTTTAGGTATTATCGATTACAACAAAATTATTATAGAAGTCACAATAGGAAGAGGCCTATGCTATTCTTTTTTTAGATATAAAATGCAAATGCAAAGAAATAGGCACTCTTTATGTGTTGTCATGGACATTATGGTCAATATGGTTTCTACGTGATATTACACTCCCTTTGTTCTACCTAAAAATTCGCTCTTAGACGCTCTACTGAATTATGGAAATAATGGAACCCCTTCTTTTCTGAAGATATTATAATAGACAATGTTATTTTTGTCGAGATCATGTACTAGGATATAGTTCTCTAATACTTATTATATTCTTAGTTTACGATAACATCAATGATAGTACAACAAAGCACATATTCTATGCACCATTAATTTATATCACTGGTACAAGGGATTGCAATTTACTTGTGAAGAGCGCTATTATGATTTTGATTGTGAATGACAAGATTGTTAAATTTTCTCATCGTGTTTACACAAGGAATTGCAATTTACTTGTCAAGGTTGCAAAGAGAGTTGATTTTGATTGTGAATGACAAGATTTTCAGAACCTCTCATCTTGTTTTACGGGATGGTGATTTTAGCATAGTAACTCTGTAATCATAACATCTTCATTGCATTATGGGCTAAAAGAGGGTCCAAAAGGATACTCGTCCTCCTCATATGCAGACTTAAAATTTGGGCCAAAATCTTATTTGTTTTTGTGTATGGTATTTTTTTAAGAGGGCTACACTGGTTTACATATACATTATTTATATGATATTTTTTATAACATATTAATAGTATACTGTGTGCTTGGCCGTGGTTCAGCAGTAAAACAGCGGGAGTTTAATTTCACCAGCTCAGGTTTTCACTCCTAGAATATTGATGTTTGAACCCTCTCTCATACATGGTACATTAACCTCACTTAAAAAAAAGAGTTCCTCTCTAAAAGCACAGTATTAAATTCTGATTTTTTTGTGTTGCCATTAAACATCTTTCAAACGGTGTTGCTTGTTATTCACTTCAATCATGCAAGCAACAAAATAATATTCTACTTTTTACTTTATTTAGCATTTAGCTTCATGGAGCATTGGAGGCGATAGACATATCCTTTGATTCATGTAACTTATTTACTCAACGTCACTGAATTTTACCTATATCAGTCTATAAAAACATCACACGGGAATCCAATTCCAGAGCACTTTAGAGGTTGTACATCACATCAATCACATACTAGATGCTCATCTCATTGATTATATACTTTTATCCTATCGGTCTCAAAATTCTCGAAACTATAAGTTTGAATATTTACCTATATCAGTGTATAAAAACATCACATGGGAATCCAATTCCAGAGCACTTTAGAGGTTGTACATCGCATCAATCACATACTAGATGCTCATCTCATTGATTATATACCTTTATCCCATCGGTCTCAAAATTCCCGAAACTGTAAGTTTTAATGCAACCTAGATCCAAAATAAAAAATGAAATTAATAAATAAAATTCACATATTTATCTTAAAAGCCCAGTAAATCATGAGTCGAGACCATACTCAGTAAATTTGGTCATGAAAATTAATAAATAAAATTCACATGTTATAAGAAAGAGCCCGATAAAACTTGGGTCGAGACCATTATTCTGGCCGCCCTTCCTCTCCATTTGTAATCGTTAATTATCCAAAATCTGGTCAGTTTTATATACTATATAGATTGCAGTATTTACCCAATGTTACAGTGTGTACAAAGTAATGTTTATGGAGCTCATGTACCCGTATATAGTATTCTTAGTTTACGATAACATAAATCATAGTACAAGAAAGCATATATTCCATGAACTATTAATATATTTTTACAATTGACTTGTCAATGGTGCTAAGAGAGTTGATTTTGATGGTGGATGACAAGCTTCATCTAGTTTTCAAGGATGCTGATTTTAACACAGTAGAATATGTAATTGATGATGTTTTTAACATGGCTGTGGAATTTTAAGAAAATGAAAAGTTTATTTTCTTCAAGAGATAGCATAAAAAACATAAAGGTACGGATTTTGCATGATATTTAAGTTAAGATTATAATACTAATAATAATATATTTTTAAGGTCACTGCCAAGGGAGACATCAATTGGTGTATGGGACTCCCTTGTTTGCGGATCAAGGGACCCCCTTTGTGTAGTGATTTAACTGCTAAAGTCTAGAGGTGTATATACCCAACCTCCTTTTGGCTTTGAACCTGTGACTTGACTTTAGTGTTAAAAAAAAATTCCCTAAAAGTTGGTTCCTTAAAGGAATATTTGAAAAAGAGCATAGTATTTCAAATAGAGGTTTTGGGTTTTGCTTAGTGCATTCATTTGTTTGGGTCTTGGTGCATTTGATTGTAAGTCATGTATGATGTGACTTTGATTAGAACATTGTTTGTAATTACATTAGGTAAAATTGTTTTCTTTATTCAAGATTGCAAGTCATGTGGGGTGATTTTGATTAGGAGATTGTTTTGTAATTACATTGGGGAAATTGTCTTCTTTACTCAAAATTGGTTAGACATTGAGTGCTTCTCATCTCAAAAAACCAACTTGCTTAAAGAGTATAAACTATACGATGGGCTTAATCCCTAAGTGGCCCAAAGGTAATGTAAATTAGATTGAATGATGAAACCATATTGTTAATAGAACAATCTTCTTATTTCATGGGAATGACAAACAAGTTATTATAATTACAAGGCTTGGTGACAAAGTAGTGACCTTGATGATAAGTAGTTGAAAGCATTGTACACGTTTTCTTATTGTTTACAAAAAAACCATTGCATTTTTTAAACACTTTCATGAAAAGTTGCATGATAAAGATGCGAAGCTTCTACAAGTAACAAAAATTGCATGTATTATAAAAAAGCTTGGCTTTTAGCTTGATTTGTTGTACTTTAAAGTTGGTGATGAAACCTGCAAGTAAATCTTTAAGGTTGTAGCTACATAACGTGGTTGATTAGATGACCACAAAATACCTTCCCATTGGTACATGTTGTAAAGTTGTATGTAACACTTTGAACCATGGTGGAGGAGACACGTGGCACCTTACATTTGGTGCATGTTTTAAAGTTAGATACCAAAGGAGAAGGGCCTTTAGGATTTGCAACCATCCTAGCTGTTTGTAGATTTTGTCATTTAAGATTGGGAAAGCACCCAACATCGTATTTCTCGAGAATCAGTATGAAGGTGTTGAGGAAATATGATTTCATTATCCCATCACCTAATGAGAGATTCCCACGTAGATGGGCCCAAGGCCCACAAAAAGGTGATTACAAGACTATGCAAAGGTCATTGAGTTTGACATCACCAACTCACAAGGGAGGATTGTGTGTGGCCTTCATTAGAGGAAATTTCAACTCAAAATGGGCCTCATAAGGAAAATTAATAAAATAATAGTTAAATTAATAAAATAATATTTATTAATTTTGGAGAAAGAAAAGATAAAATTATTTTTTTTGTTCGTATTTTCGACATATCTCCTTGTGTTTTTACTCAAATTTCGATCGAGAGAGCTCGTTGGATGCGGAATTAAATTCCGCATCCAACGAGCTCTCTCGATCGAAATTTGAGTAAAAACACAAGGAGATATGTTGAAAATACGAAAAAAATAGTTTTTTTTATGATACCTATCCTCAAATTTATATTAAAAATTTGTTTAAGAGGTGCTCCCTTTTTGAATTTTAAATCATTTGATTGGCTAATACACGATGACATGGAATTTGTGTTATTTTTGGAAGGCCCATTTTAAATTGAAATTTCCTCTAATGTGACCCACATAATGAGAACTAACTCATGAAGACATGAAGTGGTGTATTGCCTATGCACTTTCTTGATCGCAAAAGTGAGAATAATAAATGAGAAATAGGTTGCATCCATAGGTTTTGAGTAAGTAGTAAAATGCAAAAAACCATTGAATTTCAGTGTGTCAAATTGTGTGAAAAAACAATATAGGAATTCCAAAAGCCTCAAGGAGGTTGTTGGCTCCTTGACCCCATAAGCATTCCCTAAGAAATGAAAAAACTTTCGAATTTTTTTCCTGAATTTAACAGTGGAAAATGGGGAAGGCACTTATGTTGTATTGCATTGTCTGACATAAGCAAGCATGGAAATGCATAACTAAATTACTATATTGGTAATTTTGTCATTGTTGTGGTTGTTTAATAGAATTGTTTTCATGCACAGTTTCTGCAGTTTAGTTTGGGTATTAACGATTACAACAAAATCATTATAGAAGTCACAATAGGAAGAGGCCTATGCTTTTCTCTTTTTTTAGATATAAATTGCAAATGCAAAGAAAGGGGCACTCTCTATGTGTTGTCATGGACATTATGGTCAATATGGTTTCTACATGATATTAAGGCTCCCTTTGTTCTACTTAAAAATTCGGTCTTAAACGCTCTATTGAATTATGGAATTGTATGTAATACAGTAATAATGGAACCCCTTCTTTTCTTAGTGGCCAAGTATTTAACATAACATGATAGCTGTCTAGGGATAGGATAGGGTTATTGTATGCCTCAACTCCCAATTGATGTGATGGTTTTGTATTCTCTTGAATCCTCTTAAAATTCCACACATGAATAACTCCATAGGCGCGAACAATGAAAATAAATGTGGAAACCACTTGATACCATGGTGGGCAATAGAATAGGTCAAGTTGTGGGAGGCATAATTTTTGCTTGTGAACTCCAAAGGTGATTTTTGCACCATTAGAAAGGTCTTGATTTGTAGAACAATATCGAGATCTTGGGAGCTATGCTGGCCCCAAAAACAATTGTTTAAAACCTCAAATAGGGTTTGGGAGGTTTTGGACCCTAAATCATCAAAATGGGACCAATCCATAAATGGGTTCGTGCAAGCCAATACCTCCAATTTTTCCACCTAGAAAGTATCAAAGTAGATGACAAATATAATAATCCATTTTAGATCAAGCATCATTTAGGCAAGCTTTTGGTCCTTAAAAGATTTTATTGATTGAGGTGAAGAAATTTCTCCTCTACCTTCTTAGAGTACCATTCGGTACTACTTGGAAGTTGTCCATTCAACTTAGTTTTCTAGAGTTCATATTGCTCCCATGTCGTTGTTTTGGACTTATTTTGCAAAACTGTATCTCTTGCTAACTCTATATGAACTTTTAGTGTCGAGTCCTCTATGGTTGGTGTTAGAAAAACAAGATCAGAGAGCAATAACAATAAACAATAAACAAGATGCAAATATTAAACACATTACAAGAGAGATGCAAATATAATGTGGTTCACCCAAGATGGGCTACACCCACACAGAAATTGCTAGTATTTTATTATTATAACATTCAACAAAATGAAGGGATACAACCTGTAGCAACCTTGATGCACTTCCTTTTCACTCTCTCATAGTTTCTCTCACATAATCACAGAGATTGTTTTACAATGCTACAATACAATACACAACCATATTACAATGCTTTTCTTTTATAGGGGAATTACCATGGCAAAATACCACGGGTCACCTAATACCATGGGCCTGTAAATTGTTGGTCAACAAACATCCCAAAAATTTCTTTCAGGGGCTTCGCTCTTGAACCCCCTTTGTCGAGGGTGTTGCCCTCAATCCCTCGCTAGCCCCTGGACCCCTTAGTTCGGGGGCTGCTCCCCCTGGACCCTCGCAAGAGGACAATGTCCCTTCGCATCCCCCTGCTGGGATGAGTGTATAGTAAAACTGGGGTACAAACATGGATGAATAATAACATCTCTGAATCTAGAAGATCATGCTCCATAACCAACAATCTCCCACTTGGAGATTGATCATAACAACTTCACTGCTGCTGCACTTGATGGACAATGCTATGACCTTTGGACTTGACAAATTTATCATCTTCACCTTCATGCTTGAAGGCCAATAGAAATCGAGCAGGAACTTAGTTTCTCTCTGGTTACTACCTTTGTCAACATGTCTGCAGGATTCTGGCTAGTATGTATCTTTTCCAACTTTAACAGTTCATCTTCCAGAACAGATCTTATGAAATGATACTTGAGCTGTATATGTTTAGTATTCGAATGAAAAGATGAGTTCTTTGCAACATGAATGACACTCTGGTTGTCATTGTACAACCTGCTATTCTCCTGCTTCTTACCGAATTCCTCCATGAATATCTGCAACCAAATCATCTCTTTACTAGCCTCTGTAGCAACAACATACTTTTCTTTCGCTGTTGAAAGTACAACCACCTTTTGTTGTTTCGAAATTCAACTTATTGTTGTTCCACCTACAGTAAAAACACATCATGTGTTGCTCCTCCTGTTGTCTTTATCACCAGCCATATCTATGTCAACATATCGTTGTAGAACAATGTTTGAACCTCCAAAACATAATGCATGAGAAGTTGTACCTCTCAAATACCATAGAATCCACTGTACTGCCCTCCAATGCTCTTTACCTAGATTGTTCATATACCTGCTCACAACTCCCATTACATGTGCGATATCTAGTCTTGTGCACACCATGACATACATCAAGTTGCCAACTATTGATGAATAGGGAACCTTGGACATGTCTTTTATCTTCTCTTATATCTTGGGACACATATCCTTAGTTTGAAATGACTGGCCAAAGGTGTACTAACTGGTTTTGCATTCTTTATTTTAAACCTCTCCAATACCTTTTCTATGTATTCACCTTGAGATAATGTTAATTTGCGATTTTCCCTGTCTCTTGTTATTTTCATACCAAGGATTTGCTTTGCAACACCAAAATATTTCATCGCAAATGATTTAGCTAGTTTCTTTTTGAGCACATTTATATCTTGCATGTTAGACCCTGCAACAATCATGTCATCCACATACAATAACATGATAATATATCTTCCATTATCTAGCCTCTTGAAATAAACACAGTGGTTAGAATGACATCTACTATAACCCTGTTCTATCATAAACTTATCAAATTTAAATACCATTGCCTTGGAGCTTGCTTTAGGCCATACAAGCTCTTCTTCAACCTGCAAACAAAATTCTCCTTCTCTTTGACCTCATACCCTTGTGGTTGCTGCATATAAATCTCTTCCTTCAAATATTTATGGAGAAAGACTGTTTTTACATCTAACTGTTCAAGATGCAAATATTCTACTGCCACTAGACTTAAAATAGTCATAATTGAAGTCATTTAGCCAACAAGAGAAAATAATTCATCAAAATATATAGCTTTATTTTGTGTAACCCCCTTTATCACAAGTTTAGCCTTATACCGCTTTTTGCCTTCTTAATCCTTCAACCTGTAAATCCATTTATTCTGTAATTATTTTTACCTACATGCAACTCAACCAAATCCCATGTCTGGTTTCTTATCAATGAGTCCATCTCCTCATCCATGCCTTTCTCCCACTTCTTTTTAGTTTCCATTTGCATTGCTTCTTCATAACGTTTTGGTTCACCATAATCAATCATCAATAAATAATACGGTGAAGGAGAGAATTGTTTAGGGGGTCTACTTAGCATGGTAGATCTTCTTATATTTGCAAGAGTTTGAGATACCTATTGTTGCTCTTGATTTTTTGGTGCCTTTGGAACTTCATTTCCTTTGATTTCATCAAGCACTGTGTACTCTGTGTCTTCATTTTTCTCTTTCTTTCCCTGCAATTGATCTTTGTACATAACCTTTTCATTGAATGCTACATATTTACTCCTAATTATTTTGTGTTTTTCATAATCCCATAAGTGATAACCAAAATCATCAATCCCGTATTCAATAAATGTACATTTCTTAGATTTAGCCTCAAGCTTTGTTCTATTTTTTTTTATCAATATAGACAAATGCTTCACAACCAAAAGCTCTTAGAAATGAGCAGTTTACATTTTTACCGGTCCATGCCTTCTCTGGAATTCCACCATCCAAAACGCTTAAAAGCCCATTGTTTATTAAATAAACAACAATATCTCCAACATCAACCCCCAAAATTGTAAGGGCAACCCTGCATGCAATCTCATACACTTTGCATGCTCCATGATTGTTTTGTTCATATTTGTTGACACACTATTTTCTTGTGGTATTCATGGGACCGTATTCTCTCTACGGATCCCATGGTATGAAAAATAACTACCAAACTCCTTGCTGCAATATTCACCTCCATTATCAGATCGGAGACATTTCAACATTTTTCCTGTCTCATTCTCAACCAAAGCTTTCCACTTCTTAAAAGTAACAAACACATCAGATTTCTGTCTAATGTAATAAACCTAAGTTTTTCTAGTTGCATCATCAATAAAAGTAACATAATAATGAGAGCCACCAAGATATTGTATCTGGGTCGGTCCCCATACATCTGTATGCACAAGCTCTAACTTTTCACTTTTCTTCTGTTTTTCAACCCTAAGAAATCTAACTCTCTTTTGTTTTTCGTAAACATAGTTCTTACAGAATTTCAAACTTATCTGCTTCAGATTTGGAAGCAATTTCCTTGAGTGAAGAATTTGCATCTCCTTCTCACTCATGTGGCCAAGCCTATGATGCCACAATGCTACACCTGTTTCTATGGAAGCTACAAAGATAAAATAATTAGTATTACGAAGACATAAATACAACGTACCATCCTATCTCTTTTTGTTATTACCAATGCTCCTTTAGTGATCTTCCATCACGTTTTTCCAAACGTAGACAAACAACTACTATCTCCCAACTATTTTGTTGAGATCCTATTTATTGCACAAGCTCTAACTTTTCACTTTTCTTCTGTTTTTCAACCCTAAGAAATCTAACTCTCTTTTGTTTTTTGTAAACATAGTTCTTACAGAATTTCAAACTTATTTGCTTCAGATTTGGAAGCAATTTCCTTGAGTGAAGAATTTGCATCTCCTTCTCACTCATGTGGCCAAGCCTATGATGTCACAATGCTACACCTGTTTCTATGGAAGCTACAAAGATAAAATAATTAGTATTACGAAGACATAAATACAACGTACCATCCTATCTCTTTTTGTTATTACCAATGCTCCTTTAGTGATCTTCCATCACGTTTTTCCAAACGTAGACAAACAACTACTATCTCCCAACTATTTTGTTGAGATCCTATTTATTTTCATAGTAGGAATATGCCTTAAATCTTTTAGCATCCATTAATTTCCATTATTTAACTTAATTCGTACTTTACCCATTCCAACAATTTTACATGGTTCATCATACCCTCATAAAACATGTCCAAAAAATCACTTGGAACATAATCATGAAAGAATTTCTTATGGGGTGTAGCATGACATGAAGCCCTTGAATCTACTACCCAGTAATCACTAGTATTATCTAATGAAAGAATCAAAGCATCTTGTAACACATCACCTGCTAAATTTGCTTCTTGAGTAGTCTCCTACTGCCCGTCTCCTTTCTTATTTGGAGCTCTACAGTCTTTCTTTAGATGTCATCTCTTAACACAGTTCTAACACTATCTTTCCAAATATGGACTTGGATCTTTCATTTCTAGACTTGCTACGATTACCTGGGCTCATTCCTCTATCCATTTGTCTTCCCCTACTCTCCATGGTCAACGCATTATTTGATGTCTTACCTGTGCTTTTTCTCCTCATTTCCTTGCTAAGAATAACACCAACAACATCATCAAATTTAAGAGTGTTTGAACTTGGGACAGAGTTACTTACATCCATGACCAAGCCATTCCATCTTTCTGGCAATGAGTAGAGGATTATAAGAGCCCTAACTTCATCATTAAAGTTCACTTTTACAGAACTTAGCTGACTTGTAATCATATTAAATTCATTTAAATGGTCAACAACAAATCCACCTTCTGACATCTTCATATTAAATAAACATTTCATTAAAAATTCCTTGTTGGAAGCCGAGTGTTTTTCATAGAGCTTATCCAATGCGCTCATCACACCTTCCGTTGTTTTTTCTTTTGAAATATTGAAATCCATCGACGAAGCCAGGCACAACCATGTTGTTCCCAGTTCCTTTTTGTCAGGAACCTCCCATTCTTCGTCTTTCATATTCGCCGACTGTTTTGTTTTCCTGCCCAACGGTAATATAGATCGTTTTGGTACAGATAGTCCTCCATTTGCTTCTTCCAGAAGTGGTAGTTTTGGTTGTTAAATTTATTGACCCTAAACTTTCTTTCTTCTGCCATTGCTTCCACTCAAACCCAAAACCCTTCTTTCCAACGAGTTTACCAGCCAAATAGACTTTTTGGCTCTCATACTAATTGTTAGAAAAATATAATCACAAAGCAATAACAATAAACAATAAACAAGATGCAAATATTGAAACACATTACAAGAGACATAGATATAGCATGGTTCACCCAAGAAGGGCTACATCCACACATAAATGGCTAGTCCTTTATTATTATACCATCCAACAAAATGAAAGGATACAACCTGCAACAACTCCACTACATTTCCTCTTCACTCTCTCATAGTCTCTCTCACATAATCACAGATATTGTTTTACAATGCTACAATACAATACATAGCTGTATTACAATGCTTTCCTTTTATAGAGGAATTACCATGGGGAAATACCACGAGTCACCCAATACCATGGGCCCGCAAACTGTTGGCCAACAAACATCTCAAAAATTTCTTTCGGGGGCTCGTTGGCTTTCGTACCCCCCTACCAGGGGGGGGGGGGAATGGTCCCCCCGAATCCCCACAGGGGGACAATGTCCTCCCGCATTCCCCTACTGGGACAAGTGTACAATAAAATTGGGGTACAAACACGGATGGATAATAACATATTTGAATCTGGAAGATCAGGCTCCACAACCAACAATTGGTAAGACTTGCTCACCATTTTCTTGGTTCAATATGGAAGGCTCATAAATTTGTAGATTCTCCACATTCACTACTAAGTAAATGCACATTTATGGGAATAGATTGTGTTTGTTGGCATTATTACCCCCCTTCAACACTTCAAAAGGACCCTACCATAGAGCTTTGACCTTCTTACCTAGATCATGTAGCCTTTCTTTGCTCATATGCAAACAAACTTGTCTCTCACCTTTAATGTTTTTTCAATTTTGTCTAGATCATGCTTGGCTTTGTACTTTTTTGTATGACTTTTTGAATGTCTCTTGTATTTATAAATGGATCTACTTGATATTATTAATGAATTTTCTTGGCTTTCTAAGCCTCACTTGTAGTGTTTTTTCATACTCCTTTCTATCCATATACATCCTTTAAGGGTGAAGGTGACAAATACCCTAAGCAAGTTTGAAAAGGTGACTTGTTAGAAGAAGTGTGGACTTCTTTGTTATAAGAGTGTTGAATGCAAATCAATTTTTTGTAATAGGTCCTTGGATGCTTTTGATTGTAATCCCTAAAAATATAAATTGATATATTATTCACTACTATTTGCCCATTTGTGGAAGGAAAGTTGTAGACCTCTTCAACTTAGTGCCATCTTCTCCCACAGTGTATTCCAAAAGGTATTGAAAAAATTAGGTTTTCTATTTGAGATGATGCTCCTTGGTATCCCGAAGTGTCTATAGACCCTTTAAAATAATATGTTTGTTGTATCTTATCCCTTGATGGTATTTTTACAAGGCATGAGATTGCACATTTTGTTGAACCTGTCAACTACCACAAACATATAGTCACGTCCCTTCCTTGTTCTTGGTAAACATGGAGATGCTTTCCCATCATATAGTATGTACAAGTAAGAGATGGTGTAGACCTTGATTTCTATTATTGGGCTTGTAGGTACGATAAAGTGTGTATTCTCTTTTAAATGTAGCTACATCTTCTTGCATTGTGAGCCAATATACATACATCTGTAAGTTGGAAATTGTTTTGCCAACCCCAAAATGCCTTACAACTTTGGAGGTGTGAGCTTCTCTAATCAATTACAAACTTTCACCTTGAGGAACATAGAGCTTGTTGAGCTTGTAGATGAACCCATCTTAGAGATAATAGTTACGCTTATTGTCACCCTCTTTTTACACAAATTTGGTCTTGTAGCCGTTGAAGCAACTCTTTCAAGTCTTCATCTTAGTATGCATGCCTCCTTGTATGCATCATGGGTGAAAGACTCCATGTGCATAAGAGTTCTAAAAGTTGTAATCTTCGATGTGGGTGTCCTTGAGAGCATGTTTTCTATCTTATTAGTGTTGCGCTTCTTATTCTTTATGCTTAGATGAAATTGTTTTAATAATCCCATCCACTTATAGTGTCTGGATCCTTGAAATTTACTTTGGAATTGCAAGCACTATATTGGCTAGTGATCAATGTGAATGATGGTCTCCTTTCCATTAGACAATGATCCCCCTTAACAACTTTAACCAAAGCAAATAGTCCATTATCATATGGAGGGTATCTCAAGAATCTTCCTTGAAACATTTCAGAATGCTAGCATAATAGCTCACCTCCATGCATCAAGATTTCTACCATAACATACCCATTTGTATATGTTTCTACTTTGAAAGAATTTTGTGTTGGACGGTGTAAGTCATACCTAGGGTTTGAGTGGCTACGCCAACAAGTACCCTACAGGTGTTGACATTTTCAATATCTTGAAGACATGACAAGGTCTCACACGAGAAGCACATAGGAATAACAAAGACCCTCATATAGGGTGCATGGAGGAGGATGGGGGTTTACTCTCCATTTACCTAATCCTTCATATACTTACTCATACATGTAAGATAATAAACAACTTAACATTAATCTTTCAGTACAACTTAGACATTTATGACAACTCATAACCATAAAGAGACAACACATAATGAGCGAGAATAGTCTTTCTATTAATCATTAAGTATAATTGGGTACATTATATAGCCTCAACTAGATATATCAAGAATTTTCATATTCACCTCAACAACTTAGGTGGTTTTCATGCATACATCAAATCTTAAATTAATGAAATTTAATATAATCCAATACCACTGATGAACAACTAAACCCAACCCATTACAAAAGACACCTATAAATCGGCTCATGTTCTCTTTTGTGCTGCTACTCCACGTGTGGTCTTGGTAGCATGCAAAATGCCACACGTGAGTTACTATTGATGCACATTGCAAGATTCTCACATTCTAGTCTCTTTGGTGCATTGGTGTCCTTGTCTCTCAATCGCTTGCCTCAAAACTTGGGGGCAAACAGGCCCCAAACACTATGCTTGGCTTGCTCGCAAGCTAATCTCCAGTCTGTTAAAAGGTTATCAAATTGAAGGAAACTCTTGGGTAATATGCTTGGTGAACTTGGACATATGTACATCTAACTGCTCTATGGTTTCTAGTAATCTTTCAAAATCATTCGGGAACTGGACAATCTATTCCAATGTAATAGATTGTGGTTGCGGTCACTTGGTCTCTCCCAATGCAACAACTTTCTTTGACTTCTCATGCATTTCTGTAACTTTCAAATATTGTTTCTCAGCTTGCCCTTGAAATTCAATGACTTTATTGGTCACTATATACTACTCTACACTAGTCACCACTATCTTTTTGGTTAAGGATAAGATTTTGGTCATGGTCTCCATTCGTGCAGACATGGGGAATTCTGTTAGGGATTTCTTTTTATTCTTCACTTTCTCTCCCGAGTTCTTCATTTGCTCTTCTTTTTGAGTGACTGTTGATGCTTCTTGCGTATAGCTACATAACTAAAAGCTTTTATTTACCAATTTGGACATTCCTTGTACCTAATTCTTGGCTTTCTTGAAAATATCCTATGATTTCTCTATTCTCTCCCTCATATATGCCTGTTTTGGAGTCTTGATTGTTTGTAGTTGTTCTTTTAGTACTATGTTCTACGTGCGCACTCCTTGGATGAGTGTCTTGATTTCCTTGTATTTTTTTCTTCTTCTGTTGACTCATGTGCAAGTGCTTCTTGTTATTCTTCGCAAGCTATCATGTAGACATCTTTGATTGTTGCTGACAAGAAGGTATGCTCGACGAATTCATTGACATGTTTTTGTTGAATATCGTTGTAAGATCTACTTAGCTCCAAATGGCATGCTCCCATTTTTGTTTCAATGTGACCACATAATCTTGTAATTCTTATAGTGGTATCTATGACAAATCTACATGAAATCTTGATCAAGTCAGTGTTAAGGTTGACAAAGTCTTCATTTCTTATTGACCAACACTTGAGGATCCATACTTAGAAACATGTTCGCCATGATTTGTGTACCACATTGCTTTGTACCTAGTGCAGACTCTTGCACACTGTCATCTCCTTCCATGTTTGAATCTTCTCGGATTGAAATTCCCAACTGCAATTTCATTTTCAGCTTGGAGAGTTGCTTGTCTGAGTCCAATTGAAGTATTTGCTGGGAATCTAGGTTCACTTCAATTGTGTCGATGATGTCTTATAGTTCCAACTCTTGTGCCGTCGCTCCTCTCTTTTTATAAAATAGCTTTTGCTTGATCCTTTGAATTTTTGGGGATGGTGTGTGATCTGGTGACCTAGACTTATGCTCTGCATGTTCCTCCTAGGGATCTTACTCTTCTTGACTGTAGGTGTAAGAACGAAGCACAATTGTGCACTTCTTCTATTGCAGCCTTGAGCCTTCGTCTTTCGCTTCTTGTTCCATTTACTTCTTCTTTTTTCTCAACCTTGGAGAACCGTGCACCATAGAACCTTTGATTTTTGTTTTCTTCCTCAATTTATACTTTTGGGTAGTCAGTACTTCCACATCGAAATTCAGTTGTAGTTGAAACTATGGAGGCCAATCCTCCATGGATTCTTTATGATAGTCTTCATTAATGATGTAGAATGACAACACCTCCCTCCCATTCTTTGGATTCACACGCAGTGAAATAAATACATTGTGTGCATCAACTGCGAAACATATTTCCAACTTGTATTTATCTTTCAACGAGATTGGAATACGATATGATTCAACTTTTACTTGAATCATATCAATATACCAACATTGGAATGCCAAATTTGTTGTCTGTTGGACCTCCTTCTTTGTATTATGTTGCTACACATTAAATTTTGGTGTCGGGAAGGTGTCTGTCACTATGGTATTATTCTCTCCCCCATTGGGTGACTTACACTCTATCATTGCAATGGGAAACAATACCCAACTAAAGTAGAAATTCTTACCTAGATTCTGTGTCTCCAGGAAATATTTGATAAATTCTTGTAGGAGGTACTTGGTTTAGTTCATTCAGATGCCTTGGGTGCATTGGTATGTTGTGAATAACACCCCCATAGGGCACTCATCCTTTTTGCATTTTTGGACCACTTTTCCTTCTAGAACTTGCATTGCAAACCTTACCTCAGGGTCAGCGTTGATCTTTGTGTTGTCATTGATGTCAAGGGATGAATGTTGGCTTTTCTCAATCTTCGACCCAAGTTCAGTCCCTTCTGCTTAGCACAAAAAAGCACAAGATATCAACCCGACAGAGCAAGGCTAGGTCGGCAACATCTGCGGCAAAGATGCAGTCTCACCTGAGATATATTCCTTTATGGGTAACTGTCAGAACCAGGTTTTCGTAGTTGGGTGGGGGATTTCCTATCCCTTGGCTGCACGCCAAGGCGCTCAACTAAAGATGATGGGTGTATTTTTGACACTTATTCTATACAACCAAGCTGTGACACCTTTGTTCCCTTGTAAATAATTTAACAATAACAATAATGCATCATATATACATTCGACTCATAATAGTGTGACTGATATACATGAACTCATTCATAAGCATTGACATAAAAATTCACTCACAACAACGTATACACATGCAACTTAAACACATTCAACATTCACACATACAACACAGAATATAACGTGGAAACCCATCTGGGAAAAAACCACAAAGGCACTCTTCATCTAGCATGAGAAATGTAAGCATCTTCTGTCTGTGCACTAAACTGCTGACTTTGCTCTGGATCTTCTTCTTTATCTACATAGACTCTCTCTTCCTCTCATGATCTCTGACCTTCTATATCTGGTATTTCTTTACTTGAATCTACTACTGATCAGTACTCAACCCGGATCGACTCAACTTCTCCTAAACTGATGTGTAGTCAGCTGCAGATACTCGATTTCATGCACTTAACAAACTAACAAACAACAATAAAAGAGGAGCTTTTAACAATAGAGCAACTGATGAGAGTCTAACCCGCATACAGCTTGGGTTCATCCTTTTATAGACTCTTTACAGACTCTTTATAGACTCTTTACATGTTTCTTTCTCAGTGGACTTCCTATACTTAGCCAACATGCTGTCTTTCCTATTTTAGAAACACATTTCAGTAGGCACTACTAGCCCAAATTACAAATATGATTTCGTACGTGTGGCTTCCATCGACTCTAGATAAATCATCCCCACAATCTTCTCAAACTGTTGCTTTCCGTTCGTTATGCACTACTATCATTTTCTAGCAGTTATACCAATGCACTCCTTTCGGTACTGTTATTTCGTTGGACCTTTCCTTGTTGCATTCCTTCCTTCTGTAGCACATCTTTCTTATGCTGTGTCTCTTCCTTCTGTCACAGCTTTTGTAGTTTCCTCTTGAACTGCTTCTTTTCTTAAATCCTTTATCTTCTTTTGTCGTGCCTCATTTTCCTCTTTTCCTTCATCTGCTCTTCCTTCCTTCTGTTGTAGCCTTTGTCACAGCTCCTTTCTCTTCTTCTTCCTTATCTCCTTTCCATACTTAAGAAGAATTCTAAGTGAATTATGCTTACCTATCCTTAGGCCAAAAAATCCCCAACACTCACCTATGGCTCATCTTGAGCCACTCGAAGATATTCCTCCATTTCTTTACTTGTGCAGTCTTTACTGTGAAAATATTTCAAGATTTTCGCTACTTTCTCTGCTTTTAGCCACACTTCTTCCTCTTTCTTTTTCAATTGCTCCACAAGGTTGAAACTGACATGTTCCAACATTACCTTCTCTACTGATGGAACTACTTCTCGCACCTTCTGCTGTACAATATTAATGATTCCTGTAACTCTGTGAGCTTCAACCTAAATTTCTTCAACCTTATTTGCACGTTGTTGTTGTTGTGTGCGCAACACTGTTACTTGCTGTTGCAATTTTCTCATCTCTATTGACTTAGCCATTTTCTGTGATAAGGGTAACTGCTTCATCTCATTCCTTATCTGGGTAATACTTGCTTCAACTGTAGTCAACTCCTTTGCAAGTTTTTCTGATTTTGCATCATCCATCAATGCTTCCCAAGCCTAAGAGACTTGGTTGACAACTTTTAGCACATACTGCTTATATCTCTTCAATCTTCCACGCATTTTCCATTTCTACTTGCCTTCGTTCTTCCAACTTTTTTGTAGCTTCTGTTTTGCTTCTTTGGTTCTTTCTTCTATCAGATATAGTTACTGTTTCACGGCGGTAGGACGGACTAGATGGCAAAGCTCATCAACATCACTGATTTTCAAAGTTGAAGCCAGACTCTGAGGTATGTGTCGAGGCTTTTACACTTCTGCCTCTCCCCTTACATATGAAGCAAATATATGTCATCTTATTGATCCTCAAAACAATTAGAACCACTGCTTGGATGATCTATCCAACTTCCAACACTACCATATGAAGAGTATATTGCTCAACTTCTTTATCAACAACACAACTCAATGTCTACTCATCTTCTCTGTTCTCCTGCTGGTGAAGTCTGCCATATTATTGACGTCTTCTAGTTCTTCGATGATGAAATACGCCATTTCACCGATGTCTACTGGTTCTTTGTAGATGAAATCAACCATCTCATCGACATCTTATCTTCCCTCCTTGGAATCTGCCATTTCATCTTCTGCTTGAAAGCATCATCACCTAGTATGCCTTGAGATTCTTGTAGAGATGATGGTGGCCTTTTTCTCTGTTTGTTGTTATTCGAACATTGGTTCGTACCGACGTGATCTAGCAATGGATACTATGCACTTTGGCAAATTGTTCCATAATTCTATCCGGTGGCTTCGGTGGGATGTCGTTTGGAACTCAAATTCTAATCGCTGCTTCCTCATTATTTCTCAGTAATGCTGAGACAGTTTTAGTCTCTCGGGAACTAGAATACTTCCTCATTATCAACCCTCATAGGGAATTTCATATCCTTAGTTCAGGGAGGACTGGAACTAGCCCATCTTCCAATTGCATCTTTGCTTGTGGTGGAACATATCTGGCAACATTTTCCACAGCCATCATAGGTATCATGACTTCAATCACAGATCCTATGAGGGAAATGCTGCTAAGACTCATAGTAACCATAATTTTGCAACAATTTACTTCGGCCCTGGGTGTTGCATATCTCAGCTCATGGGTGCAATATATCAAACTTAGTTGAAAGTGAGGAGGAATGGGGAAAATACCTACTCATTCAGTCTATCAAATATTCACACACATGGGCATCGAGTGGAATAATGACAACACAATCCATCGCGTAGGTCACATGTCTGAGTTATCATGTGGACGCTGCCAATTGACCCTCCCCGTTACGCTATGTCGTCATTATAATTATGACCGAAGTTACCTTTTTAAAAATACGTTGTCAGATTCTCTCGGCTAGCCAATTAATGACCTCCAACCTATCCCCTTCAGGTTTCCATTGTCTCATGGGACCACGTCACACTCTTTGTGACTTGCATTTTTCCTTCAATAGGGTTCCATTCTTGCGAGAGACAATTTGTCTTCGCTCAGCATTTTCACTGTCGTCAAATGCCAAACCTGCAAAACTTCACTTTGTACTACGATAGACTAACAATCCGTGATGATAAATTTTGGGTCATCCTTTCTTTCTTTTCTCTTTTCTCTTTCCTTTTTTTTTTATGCGAACAATTCACAACTATCATAATATGGTTTCAGTCGACTCCCATTGACCATTCTTCTAACCTTTGTCCCATCTAATTGTTTTAGTTTCACTGCTCCTCTATCGATGATCTCGTTGAAAATGTACAGTCCTAACCAATGAGTTTTCAACTTGCCTGGTTGCTTGAAGAATTTTCTTTCATACATAAGAACAAGACCTCCAACCTGAAACTACTTGTTCCTAATGTGTCGATCATGCCATACCTTCTGTTTTTGCTTTTCTACATTTTGATGAAATACTACAACAAAACGTTCTTCTTCCAATTGCACTAGTTGAAGTAATATGTCTTCCATAACATCAACATCTGTCATTTCAGTGATCGCACAAATTCTTAATCTCAGTACAATGTATTCCATAGGCATGATAACTTCATTCCCATACACCAATCGAAATGGAGTCTGACCTGTCAACTTCTTAATAATAATAATAATCTATTTTTAAGGTCACTGCCAAGCGAGACACCAAATTGGTGTATGAGACCCCCTTGTTTGTGGGACAAGGGACCCTCCTCTGCGCAGCGATTTAACTGCTAAAGTCTATAGAGGTGTACATACACTACCCCCCTCTAGATTTGAACCCGTGACCTCCTAAGAGGAAACACATGCTCTTAACCATTAGGCCCACTCATGCTGTACACACGTCATGCGATATGCTCACAATACTGCAGAAATCTTATGGTCCCAGTCATCTCTTCGCGCATTGCAAACTTTTGTCAATCCGTTTTCCAAAATTTTGTTGAATGCTTCGACAACTCCATTTGCTTGAAGATGATATGGTGTTGTCCTTCTTTGCTGTATCTAAAATTCCTCAATCAGTTCTTCAATCAATTGATTAACAAAATGCGTACCTTGATCACTGATTAAAATCTTTGGGCACACGAACCTTGCCACAACATTTTCAAATAGAAACTTCACAGTAGTCGCAGCAGTACAGTCTTTTATTGGCAAAGCTTCTGCCCATTTGGTTAGGTAATTAGTCGCAGTAATAATATATCGCGCTCCTGTGCGATTTCTTGCCAGACTAATAGGTCCTACGAAATTAACAACCCATTTATCAAATTCCCGTATTGTTATATACGGTACTAATGACATTTCAACTCTCCAGGAAGGCTTCCTAGTTCTTTGATAGACCTCGCAGCTGCGACAATAATCTCAAGCATCCGCATGCATGGTGGGCCACCATAATCCTGCTTGCGAATTCTTGCACACTGTAGATTTTCCTGCATAGTGGCCTCATGCGACTCCAGCACGTGCCTCATTTAATATGCACGGGTGCTCGTGATCCAAGACGCAATGCTGAAGTATCTCATCAAGACCCATTTCATACAAGTGTCATGCGATCCATTGGAAGTATGCAGCTCGAATAACCAATTGTTGCTTCTGCGCAACGCTGAGCTCAACTCGCGCATAACCTGTACTCAGAAAATGTATGATACCTTTATACTGATCATCAAATATGGTTATCACGAACAATTGTGCACCAGGAATATTATCTCCCAGACTAGTTGGTTCTTCTCCACTTTCGATCCTTGAAAGATGGTCTGGTCCCAAATTCAATCGACTGGGTTTAACAATTATTTCAAAATCAAATTCTGGGAAGAGGAGAAGCCACCGACAAATCTTCCCCCCCAACACTGGCTTATTGAACAAGTATTTTAGTGTAGAATGGTCAGTGGTCAGTGTACATCTTGAAGTTTCCTCCCATTAAAGAGTGTCTGAATTTCTGCAGCACATATACCATCGCTACTTCTCTTTCCATCGTGGTATAATTCTTCTCTGCAGTTGATAATTTCCTGCTAGTGAAGGCAATGGGATGATCAATCGATCCTTCACTAGGCTGCGTCAGAACCACACCGAGTGTAATAGATGATGCGTCAACATGAACATGGAACTCTTTTCCCCAGTCTGGAAACACAAGTATTGGCGCAATAGCCATTTTGCTCTTCTTCTTGTCCAGACTTTCTTGGCAATCTTCTGTCCATTGAAACTTAGTATATTTTTTCAACAGTTTTTCCATCGGAGAAGTCACCTCCACATCTCCTTTGATAAACTTCCTGTAGTATCCAGTGTGTCCTAGTGTCGCTCTTATCTGTTTAATCGTAGTAGGTGGTGGTAAATCGAGGATGATTGCAATTTTGGATGGATCAACCAATATTCCATTGAGATAGACCCCATGGCCCAACAGAGCTCCAAAAGGTGCGCAAAAGATACATTTATTCAAATTCAGGGAAATTTGATACTTGCGACAACATTCTAGCATCATTCTCAGGATCTCTATATGGTCTTTTACAAGGCCAAATAATGTCCAACCATCGAAGTAGACTTCAATAAATTTGTGTATAAAGTATTAAAATGTAGCAATTACGATTCTGGAAAAAATCGTAGGCGCATTCTTAAGTCAAAAGAGAATTACCTTATACTGGAAACATCCCCACTGCATCACAAATGTAGTCTTGCGTCGACCCTCCTTTGCATTTATGATCTGATGGTAACTGGAAAATCCATCAGGGAAAGAGAACATATTTTTCCCTTCGACATTCTACAGTACCTCATCTGTAAATGGAGTTAGAAACGAGTCATGTAAATAAGCATCATTCAACTTTATCAGGTCGACACAAATTATTACTTTACCTGAGGTCTTCTTGTCCTGTATTACAATTGGGCTAATCCATTCAGATTCTTCGACAGGTTCTATAACACCTGCCTCTAGCATTCGATCCAATTCATACTTAACCTTTTCTTTGTATCATGGATTTAATATGTATGGTCACTGCTTGACCGGTTTTGCGTCGGGCCTCAAAGGTATATTCATTTCTTCGAGGTCACTTACTATTCCTTTCATTTTTGAAAATTTAGTAGGGAACAGATCCTGGAATTCATGCTACAAGTCAATGATATTTCCCACAGTCTCCTCATCCCAATAATCTCCAATATTGGCGAACTTTGGATTTTCAGTTGAGCCACTATTTACATTTTTAATTTTAAGTGGACTTAGGAATTGGTCACTGGAAATGCCAAATTCTTCCATTGGTGGCATACCTTCTGAATCAAGTATGTTTATATTGAGTGGATCATCATCATCTGATTCTCCCCTGATATTGTAACATTCCATCCAATGGTAGACTGTCGTGCTGCATTGATGAAAATTTGTGGCTACGACAGGGATTTCCTCAAATATCTTCTCTTTCATTATCTATAGTGCAACATCAATTGTTGGATGATCACTCGCAAACTCAAATGTGTGTGTGAACCTTGTAGCTAAATATTCCCACTTGAGAGTTCCTCGTCGTAGCTCCACTGATGTATACCAATTCCTTGGTACCATCTCCAATGTATGTATGAATCGATGAACCCATTCTTGTCACATATACTCTTGCCATGTCGTGCGAAAATGATCAATATGCTTAATAGGATTTTTCAATCCTATATAATTGCGACCAATATAAATAATCTCTTCTCCAAATCTAATCTCCAACAATCTTCTACACTGTGGGCATTCCGAGATAGATTGTTTATGTGTACCCCAACATCTAGTGGGGGTAGCATTCAACACAAAGTCCAAGACGAACAATCGATGCCATTCTATAACCTTTGCTTCAAATTCCACTGAAAATTACACAAGGTTAGGTAAATTTTCATATGTAGGTAGCTCGCTTGCCTCGCTCCTACCCGTCGCACAGATCTTGTAATTCTTGTGCATCTTCACATGGAAACCTCATGCAGCTGGTTCTGCCAATTTTATAATGCGTATCCTGAATCAAATGTGTAAGAGATAACACTCCGCCAACTCAGCTTTCCATCCGCTTTTGGGTTTATATAGTCGTCTCTTGAAGACATGACATTATATAGCTGATCCAGGTAGTTACTTTGGCCTTCACTGTTCACTGGCTCGACATATATCTGCCCTTCAAGCAAATCAATTGGCGCGACCACCCTTATCTCAGAATATTCAAATGACAAGATTATTTTCTTAAAATAAAATATGGTATGATTATCTATCACCCAATCAATTCCCAAAAGTGCAAGATATGGGTTTGTATCGTTGACAATGTCTATCACTTCAAATTCTGCGTATGTCCTCAGGCCTTGTACTTCGATAGGTATTAGAGTCGGTCGACCAATGGGTAGAACCTTTGACTAATTCGCTAGCCTTAGCTGAATGGGAGACCAATCCAGTCATGGTTTATTCAAGCTTTCCCATGTATGGCTTGTCAAGATATTGACATCAGAGCCTAGATCTAAACTGATATAATCCATATCATAATCTCCTCTCTACGCAATCATTCACACTTCATGGCCAGTTTTTAATCTTTTCCCGATATGGTTAACTCTTTTTTTGGGTGGCAGATCTTCTAGAGTTTCTTCTATGAGTGATGTTAACTATGTTACAACATCTCTATCATGGATTAGTGCTAAACAACTTTTGAAAAATTATTTAAGCTTACTAACCTTTTTCAGTGGCTGCTTCCTGAATAATTATTTAAATATTTCGGGCATCGCCTTTACTTTTCCAGATGCCGACGTTTGATTGGTATCAAAAAATTTTGGTCGCACATCCAATAAGACTTTCTTTTCCTTCTTGACATCTAATGGGGCTTTCTTTTGCGCCGCAGGTCGCACTTGCGGTTTTCCTTGCTGTGTATTTTGGTCTTCTCCCGTCACAGCACCTCCTCTGGTAAAAACAACAATATTTGGTTATCTTGGCTTAACAGAAATCATATGAATGTTTTGGTTGGGGTTCATATTCAGATTCTGCACAGTATTGCGATTTCCCACAGTTCGATCCTGCCATTTCGCAATCAATTGCAGACATTGTTCGCCATTGTGGTCAAATGCTTTACAGTATGTACATGCCTTCACAGGACTTTAGAAATATAGAGAAAAGGGTCTTGGTTGTTCACAGTTATAGCATCTGACTTTGCCTCTTCCTAGACCAAATCCTCCTCCTCCCTGTTGTTGTCCTCAACCTCAAAAATTTCCACCTCCCCTTGGCTGAGGGTATTGTTGTTGTGGTAGATACTGATTCTGATGATATTGTGGCTGAGGATATTGTGGTTATTGAAATTGTACTGGTGTATATTGAGCAAGCTGATATTGAGGTTTCACTTGTACAACTTGCATTTGCTCATCATTCTTCATCACGTAGGTATCCACTGTTTTCTCTTGCAACAGCTTAAGTGCTATGCAATCATTCTCATCGTTTCCTATTGATTTACAAAATTTACAGTACATACTAGATGGTGTACTTACAATCTTCTATAAATACAAACATTCTTCTAACTTAGGGCCTCTAGTTTGACATATTCTGCACCAAGGCATCCCTTGGGTCTTTATCAGGTTTGGCGCTCCCGCTACGACATAGTTCATGAGAGCTAGGAAATTATCTTTATGGTGTTTTTCTGTTCTACATATTGTACACCACAATTATTCTTGCACTTCCTTGCCTTTCTTGATGTCTTGGAGATTGACTGTAATATTGGCCGGCTGTGATTGAATCTGCATCATTCCTCCGCCGTTTTATCCAATCGATGAGGATTCTAGTTTCATTGATATTTACAGATCTTATGTCTGCAACACAATCTTATATCGCATCAATGAGATCTGGATGTACAACAAAAAAGTGACAATGAACCATTCCTTGTGTTGTACATCTCACATTTGGAAGCTCACTTTGGCCATTAATGTCTTAAATATCTGGTCAAAGTCCCAAACATACATTATAGGTAGCTGTTTGATTTCTTTAATATCTGTAATGCACTGTGACTCAGAATTTGGCTTTCTAAAATCATCTATCATTCCAATCCGAATTTGATCGAGCATTTTCTGCGCAACTCCTCTTGGCACTATGGAAAATTTCATGTACCAGTCTAGTGCACGACCTCATAGAGTCATAATCATCTGTGCTTTCTTTATGTTCTCATCTTGGACCTGTCGCACAATCCATATGACTTCACAAAGAAACCAATGCTACTTTAGGTCTTCCAACCTATTTCCATTGAATATTGGCAACTTAATGTTGGTCCCAACCATTGTATTAGCTGCTGGTATGTTCAGAGAAACTTTTTGACTAGCTGAACGCCCTTGTTCGCTATTCATAGGGTTAGTACTACTTTTATTTACAAATACACTTGGAGATAAGTCTCTAGATATTACCTCTGGCGATGTGCGCGGTGATGTAGGCGTGTCGTACCCGCTGTTAACACTATTTTTTGCTCCACGTGAGATGACGAAGAAGGTAAAATGGAGCGAATCATGCCCTGAAAACGCACGAAAAATACCATCTATGGATTGGCCAAAAATACTCTAAAAGGGACATCGCTTCTATGGTGGTGATCTGGAGGCAAGCTAGATCAACGGATATAATGGGTTTCGCGAATACTACAAGTGTGACCCAAATCACCTCTGCGTTTTCATGAAATAATGCTAAAATGAATGCATCTTTCAAGGGCCAGGATCGACAAAGGATAGATCAATAGATGGGATTTATTTCACCAGATCAAAGGACCGGTGGAGATCCCGGATCCCAGATCCAGGAAATGGGTTAAATAGAAGTAAATATCAACATTGCAGATCGAGCCGAGGAAAGATCCATGATGAGCGATTTCTCCGCTGATTGAACAAGCAGGAAACAAACCGCCTTGGGGACTCGCAAAATTTAGCCTCCCTTTACATGTGGACAAAGAATATCAAAGGTGTTCAGATAGAAAGGCTGGAAATGTTTCTGCTCGATGAAAGTTGCTAGAGGGTAAATCTGTGACGGAAGGATGGTTTTGTGTACGATCAACTCATTTCTAAAATATCCTGCCGTTGGGATATGGCGAGAGAAGTGCGTGAGAGACTGAAGTGACATGTGATCGAACACCCCAACACCATCAAAGCATGTTTGTGACTAAGAATCAGCTCCACGACTGATGACTGCCCTCCTGAAACCAAAAAGTTCGCTGCTTTGAATGCGTGAAGAGCAGGAATATATCCTAATGATTAAAATACAGAAGGCGGGTATGGCTTCCACAAGAAGCAGGGAGACGCTACAGACGAGAAATTATTCTGATGCCGTCATCATAAAGGTCCAAGAAGTAAGGGGCGTCAAGTCCATGTTCCATGAGCTGAATGGGAGATGATGTGAACCAGTGCTAGAGATATTTTCCGTAGCCAACGGTATAGCATTGTAGCAGAAAGGACAACATGACCAAATTCTCAGCAGGAAGACCGGATCCCGAACCCACGTTCCCATGCGTGTGTCATCATGCTACTTGATGACAAAGTGCGCGAAGTTGTTGACAGAGCCATCATCGAATCCAGCCTTCCAGCTCTTTATAAGTGCCATTTCTTAGAGCAATTGAGAGAAAAAGACTAAGTGAATGTGAAAGAGAAACTGAGGTGGTTGAATGTTAGTTTGTTGAGGGTTTTGAGAGTTCTGGACAAGGTCTATGATGGCTGTCTGGTTTGAGAAGCTTGTCTTTCAAGCTGTGCTATTGGTTGGCGAACATAGCTCCACATTCCCACATTTCCCTGGTTTTTGTACCGAAAAGGCTCCAGCCATCCGGGTAGGGACATTCAATGTATTAGAAAATCCTTATGGCGCCAACAAGGTCACAACAAGGATGTTCATCGCATTCGATGGAACTCCTGAGGATGGTGAGGGCATTACTATTTTAATAGAAGGACACACCCCCGTGGAGGGAGTGCTTGGAATTTCCTATCCAATGGGAATCCCTCCAAAACCTCCGGACAGAATCACGGTCTCCATAATCCCATCATGTGGTGACCATTGCTAGCGATGTCCCGTTGGAGTGAATGCTCGTACGAGAGGAGGAGAGGTCCAAATTTTTCATCACCGCCTTTGTGATTTCCACATGCCAACTTTATCTGGGGTGGTGATGAAGTCAGGAGTGTGCCACACCACGCGACCTACAGAAGGATCCTCCCCCTAGGAGGAGGTAGGCACAAGAATGATAGGCCTCTTCAAGGACCTGCCACTATCAGAAGCAGTGTGGCCCTTCTTCAAGTCCCCTTGAATAACAGTGTTACCCCGAGAGGGGGGAGCAAGGAGGAAGGTTGAACACAGAAGGAACACAAACCTTCTTGCCAGCTATAAGCCCATGCAGAAAGGTGCCTTTGAGCACATAATGAACACAAATAGCCCAGAAAGAAAAAGGACACGTTGCAGACCCAACTGAAAGATAAGTGGTTCGAGCCAAGTCAGCGATGAACCACCAGGGGATGTCCTGGGCCGTCGTTTTTAAGGCCAATGAGCCCAAAGCCAAGGAAGTTGCACTGTTGTTAAGACCAGCATGCATGTTTTCTCCATAACATTTTGTTTTATATATGTAATCCGTGGCTGATATGCCACGATCTAGTCTGTTAAAGTTTTGATCATGATTGTAATTGACTTCTCGCCCTGTTTCGAGGTTAGTCTCGGGGGCCTGAAGCACTATAAAGATACTCCCCGCTAAGGGAGAAGGTGCTTCGTTTTGGTCAGAACCTGAGAGATTTTTGGTTCTTATGTAATTTGATCCACCTTTAATACAAGTTACAAAGCCAAATGTTGGTTATTTGAATGCAAGAATTCCTGTGTATTTCCAAATTATAGTATGTAATTTCCTTTCTTTACATGCATGCATTTTCTGTTATTTATTTCCATTATGTTTTCTTCATGTCTTTGACTTAGTGTATAATGGTTCGGAATTTATATGCTTATGCTTCGTCGATTGTTTTAGACATTCACCAAATGTTTCTTCCAAATTCGGTGTAGAATTCATCCTCGCGGTTCTCTACATTGATGGACTGTCATCATTATTCATTTTTCACCAGACCCAAAACACATCTACTATAATCAAAGTACTACCTTGCTCTTACAAACTTTTCTTATGCAAACTGCTCTGTATTTCTTGGTATTTGTGACTCCATAGCACAGTATACCTTTACCTTGTTTCAACCACCAATATTTGATATTCATTCTGTGACAATATGTTTGGCCTTGTTATACATTTGTGAGATATCCCTCTATGGAAACAAGGAAGCCAACTCCCTTTCCTAAAGCAGTTCTGCTGTTACCTCGGGGTCTGCCTTCCCGTAACCTTGGGTGCGATTCTGGGTTCTAACACCCACGTTTCGGATCAGGAGATTTAGATGATTCTTCTGATTCTTCTTATCCTTCGGATATCATCTTATATTCTTCTTTGTCACAAGACCATTCATCCACATACGATGAAAGCTCGTAGTCTTCTTATCTAGTCGTGCTGCAACTCCTTCTTCCTGTCACAATATTTCTTCGCTTTCCTGACCAAATTCTTCTTCCACTTAACAAATAACTTCTAGTTCAGTTCCACTATCTCCAGGGAACATATCAACTCAGTTGGCGCCATTTTTCAAACAGTTCTGCTGCGACCTACCCACCTTTCTGTGCACAAATTCCGACTGTCACATTCGTAGGATTCCTTTTTCACATACAAGCATTTTTATCCATGTCTTTAAAGATGGAAAATATATTTCGTAGGGTACTTGGAAATTTTTTCACTCCACCTCACCATATGAGGTTATTGTTTCAACAACAAACTCAGTAACATATCTATCCAAAATACTGTCTTCCAAAAATTCTACAGCCCTCGATACAAGGTTGCTCATAGTTTTCAGTCATTGAATCAACTGAGGATTCCACTCTGTCGGTTCTCCTCCTTGGAAGTTTCTTTGTTGGGTTGTCAACTTAGACAACCACTCATGCAACACAATGGGAAACTTAGAAAAGAAAATCTCATGAATATACATGTAAATGTGTCATCCCAACCACTCAGTTGGGTTCCACCAATATCCTTTACTCTCTTCTCATGCAAACTCTAACGCTTTGAAATCCACCCAATATTGGATTTCAGGCTTTGTCGGTTGCCACAACATATCCCTCACCAAAATGATTCATGTCTTGACAATAAAACCATTAGTTGGATTTTCTCTCCCTTCGACCTAGGTTCAATCCCTTTTGCTTAGCGCAACAAAGCCCAAGATATCGGCCTGTTAGAGCAAAGCTCGGTCGGTAGCACCTGCAACGCAGATGCACTCTCACTCAAGATATCTTTCTTTATGGGTAACTACTAGAACCAAGTTTCAGCAGTTGGGTGGGGGATTTCCTGTCCCTTGGCTGCACGCCAAGGCGATCGACTAAGGATGATGGGTGTATTTTTGACACTTATTCTACACAATCAAGCTGCGACACACTTTTTCCCTTGTAAATAATATAACAATAACAATAGTGCAACATAAATACATTCAACTCTACCTTTTCTCTAGTCGAGCTCAGTGTGCTCCTCTTTTGCAGTACCGATGACTCTTTCCGATTAGCCCCCCTCTTCTTTCTTGTGATAGATGACGATCCTACCGGCATACTTGCTACCTCTTCCTCAATTCAAACACCGATAACTGGTGAATCACTCGAAATATCTTGCGGTGCTACTCGATGCAGCATGTGCAACAACTCTGCAACTTACTCCAACTCACCCTTCTATTTACTCACAACTCCGCACTCAATCACCACTCTATAATTTAGTTACAACTTTGCAATTCACTTCAACAATACAATCTCTTCACTCAAAACTCAACAATGGTGACTTCAAATCGCGATACGTCTATTCTTATAGCATGGGATCGATTGTGTGAAATATTTGTCAATCATTTTGACCATATCCGCCCTCATCATTCGAAGCCATCGTCGATCCTCCAGATATAATGGTCGGATCCGCCATTAATGCACGTCTCATCCAAGAGTGCCATCGGATAACTGGTTTAACTGTTGTATTTATTGCTGATTTGAATCTGTCGCATCCTTTTGGACATCATGACATGGTTCCCTAACTTCGACCTCAACTCCTTTACTTGCGGGACCACTTCCTTCTAGTGTGCCAGCCTCTTAACTACCATCTCATGCATAATTTTTTTCTTTCTTTCATGTGCAATGACTTATGGATCGTGGAGCATTGGACCCGTTCTGTAGGGATTCAACCGATTTCCATTCACCAACTTAGGAAACATCGCCCCATCCAACTGTTGCAGCTGTACTGTGCCTCCCCCAGTAATGAAATTGATAACATAAGGACCCAACCAATGAATTTGCAACTTACCTGGATGCTTTGTGAACTTACTGTCATATAGCAACACCAAGTCTCCTTGTTGAAAGTGTTTGTTCTTGATGTGTCGATCATGCCATGCTTTCTGTCGGCCCTTCTCAACATTTTAATGAAATACTGCAATGAATCAGACTTCCTCCGGTTGCACCAACTGAGCTAGGCATTCCCCTAATTCTCCTTTGTCATCCATTCCTGCCACCGCTGTGATGTGCAAAATTGGAACGATATACTCCATCAACATCACTGCTTCCTGCCCATACACCAACTTAAATGGCGTCTGTCCTTTCAGCCTTTTGCAAGTGGTGCGATACGCCCATAACACTGCTGGAATATTCAAATCCCAGTTATCGTGGTTTTCGTTGTAGACCTTTGTGAGCACATGCTCCAACACCTTGTTGAACGCCTCAACTGTCCCATTTGCTTGCAGATGATAGGGGGTACTCTTCTTATGCTGTATATGGAGTTCTTCTGTTAGTGTACTAATGGTGCGATTGATGAAGTGACACCCTGATCGCTCATCAATATTTTTTGGGCAACCAAACCGAGTGACCACATTGTAAAAAAAAAACCTTGCTGTCGGCACAGCGGTGAAATCCGGAACTGGTGTGGCTTCCACCCATCTTGTTAAATAATATGTCGATATAATGATGTAGCATGCGCCGATTCTCTTCCCTGGTGCGTTGATTGGTCCCACAAAATCCACTGCCCATTTTTCAAATGGCTGCAGTGTCACCTAAGGTACTAACCACATCTCGTCCCTCCATGAGGGATTCCTAGTCCTTTGACAAACATCGCAAGTTCACACATAGTCTGCCGCATCACCATTGAGAGTTGGCCACCATAGTCCTACGGAGTACCTTCCTGGAAGTAGTGTGAAGTACCTTCCTACAACCCCTCCATGTGCTTCCATCAATGCCTAGTCCTATTCATGCGGTAAGACACATCGCCGTAAGATCTCGTCAGGCCCTATATTATAGAGTTCTTTAGCAATTAGCTGGAAATTTGTGCCTCCAACTACCAAATGCTTTTTTTGATTTGTAGTGAGCTCTTTTGGAACTGTTCCTGTCACCAAAAACTAAACTATTTTCTCATAGTAGTCGTCAACCATTCCCACTCTGAATAGTTGCGCATCAGGTAATCAATATTTAATGTCCGTTTGTTCTTCACCTGTCTCTATTTGTGACAAATGATCAGGTCCTGCATTCAAGCGACCCAGATTCACAATTATCTAGAAATCAAACTCTTGGAAGAGAAGTAGCCAACGACATATCTCCCCCCCCAACACAGGATTATTCACTAGGTATTTCAACGTAGAGTGATCTGGGAACATCTTGAAATGGCCTCCCAATAGATAATGTCAAAACTTATGCAATGTGTAAACCATTTCCAACCCTTCCCTCTCTATCATAGTATAATTATTCTCTGCAGATAATAAATTCCGACTAGCGAAAGCAATCGGGTGATCAATATCACCTTCTCCAGGTTGCGCCAGCACCACTCCCAATGTGTTTGACGATGCATCAACATGAACATGGAATTCCTTTGTCCAATTCAAAAAAACCAGTATTGGTGTTGTAGCCATCTTTGTCTTCAATGTGTCGAAACTTCCTTGACACTCCTAACTCCATGTGAACTACGCATCC
>LPNX010535020.1:0-64380 GCA_001517045.1 Pseudotsuga menziesii | reverse complement strand
ATATTATTTTATTATTTTAACCATTATTTTATTATTTTAACTATTATTTTATTATTTTTCTTAGGAGGCCCATTTTAGACCCCAAAATTCCTCTAATGTCAGCAACTTCTCCATATGTGTTGTGATCATGGAATATTCTTTGATAAACTTACCATAATATCTCGTATGGCCTAATGTCACTCTAAGTTGCTTCACATTAATAGGCGGTAGCAAGTCCAGGATCAACATAATATTTTTTGGATCAACAAGAAGGCCTTCCTTACATACAATGCGTCCTAAAAACATCCCAAAAGGTGCACAAAATATGCAATTATTTGAATTCAGCATGATCTGATGCTGTTGACACCGCTCCAACATCGGTCATAGGTTTGCAAGATGATCCTTTATCAGCTCATAAACCATCCAGTCATCCATGTAAACTGCTAGAAACTTATAAATAAAATACTTGAATGCGGCGACTACGATCCTAGAGAATATCGCAGGCGCATTCTTCAGTCCAAATGGCATCATCGTGTACTGATAGCAACCCCATTCAGTTACAAACTTCGTCTTATGCCGATCCTTTTTGCGATCTTGATATGGCGATATCTAGAAAAGCCATCTGTGAATGAATAGACTTCCTGACTGCCCACTCCCTCCAACACTTTGTGAATGAATGGTGTCAGGAATGGATCATGAAGGCATGCAACATTACACTTTTCAAGATTGACACAGATTGGAACGTCACCTGTCTTTTTATCTTGCACAACCATGGGACTTATCCACTCCATTTCTATGATTCCTGTATCCAACATTCTGTCGAGATCCATTAGAGGAAATTTCAACTCAAAATGGGCCTTTTAACTTTTATTCAAATTCCATGTCATCATGTGTTAGCCAATGAAATTGCTTTAAATTTGAAATAACGTATAGGTCTTAAACACTTTTTTAATATAAATTTGGGGATAGGTATTATAAAAAAAACTACTTTTTGTGTTTGTATTTTTGACATATCTCCCTGTGTTTTTACTCAAATTTCGATCGAGAGAGCTCGTTGGATGCGGAATTAAATTCCGCATCCAACGAGTACCCACTTGGCATACTTTTGATGAACCCCTCTACCCCAAAAAAAGAAATACCTGAAAAATGGAATGATGACATCATCATTCTATTTTTTCAGGTATTTCTTGTTTTTGGGGTAGCAGGGTCCGTCAAAAGTATGCCGAGTGGGTACTCGTTGGATGCGGAATTTAATTCCACATCCAGCGAGCTCTCTCGATCGAAATTTGAGTAAAAACATAGGGAGATATGTCAAAAATACAAACAAAAAAGTAGTTTTTTTCTTTTCTTCCTCCAAAATTAATAAATATTATTTTATTATTTTAACTATTATTTTATTAGTTCATTTTAGGAGGCCCATTTTGAGTTGAAATTTCCTCTAATGAACCTTTACTCTCTCTTTGTATCACAGATTTAGGCGATATGGACGCTGTCGCACTAGCTTCACATCTAGCTTCAAAGGGATCTTCATTTCTCCCAAATCTCCCAAATTCCCCTTCATCTCAGAAAAATTCGTCGGAAATAGGTCTTGAAACTCATGCAACAAATAAGTGATCTTTGCCATGATTTCTTCATCCTAGTAGTCTCCAATATTCACGAACTTGGGTTCCTCCTCTGTCCCAATGTTGACCTTCCGAATCTTCAATGGCTGGTTAACTTTATCTGTCGATACCTAAGGTGCCACGATATCTCAACTTCCTTCAGATTCTGGAATATTGATGTTCCTTGGGCCATCTTAATCTTTAGGCCCTCTTGTTACACTATAGCACTCCATCATCGACTGCATCATTGGTGCTTCATGCAGGTCCACTATATATGCGACTGGAACTACCTTTAGAACAACGTCGCAGATATGTTGTAGTGCACTATGAATGACTAGATTGGCATCCACAAAATTGAAGGTGTCACCTGAAGCAAATAGAAAAATATTCCCAGGTCGTGATTTCTCTATGCAGCTTAGCTGAAATATACCACTGTCGCAACATTTCATCCAACGTGTGTATAAAATCAGGTACCCACTCATCCTTTGGTCCTGACACCCACATGGTCTGACATGCAATCAGATGACCGCTTGAATCAGTTCACCCATCATACCTCTTGGCTTGGTACTATTCTGCTTCGCCAAAGTGAATTGTCATCAACTTGCGACACTGTGAACACCCAGTGATCAAATTCTTATGGGTCACCCACCAATGTGCTGGAGTAGCCTTCAACGCTTCATCTAATGCCAACAATGGCGATGGTTCTGACACCTTATCTTCAAATTCAACAAGAAACTTAGATAACTTAGGCAGTCCTTCATATACTGACAACTCAACAGTATCTGTTGTGACTCGACACAACGATTGATTGATTAAACCAGTCTTCCAAATTGATACCTCATGCATTCGATTCTGCCAATTTTGCAAGGCATCATCAAAATCTGAAGATGCGAAACTAGAACTTCTCCATCCCAACTCACCATCAATAGTAGGTTGGATATAACATTCCGAGATATTATACGCATGATCCCACCTCCTATAACTTCTTCCTTAACTGGTTCAACATACCATTGTCCTTCATTTGGATCCATCAGAGCGATGACTCTGATGTTGCAGTTCTTAAAGGTCATTACACGCTTCTTAAAATTTATCACTACCAAACTATCATTGTCCCATCCAATACCCAACAATGCAGGATATGAGCTTCCTCCATCAACAACCTCAATCACATCGAAGTCCACGTAAATATTCATTCCTTCAACTTCCACTGCAAGGTGCGGAACACGCCTAATTGGTGTTACTCTGGCCTGGTTAGTGAGTCGCAACTGCACAGGAGACCAAACTAGCTGTGGGCTCCCCATATTTTTCCATGTCTACTTTTTCAGAATGTTGACGTTCGAGTCTAGATCCAGAATAATCGAGTCTACCTCATAATCCCTTGTCTGAATATTCATTCTCATCTCTTTCCCCATTTTCCTCTTGTGCAGGGAGTTCACAGCAGACTCCCTCCTCCCTTTCTCGGGTCAATGCAGCAGACTTGCAATCTCGATGAGTGCATCAAGGTCTTTTTCCAGTGACAGACATCTTTCAAATAAGTTTTTCAAGGTACCATGTTGTCGTGATGGTCCTGCTACCAAAGTGGAATAAAAAACATGTGGCATTTCATAAATGTGCAACTTACTTGGGTCTCTTCTTATCACATCATGTGCTTCAAATACTGTGTCCTTCTCAGTGTCGACATCAAATTGCACCTTATTCTTCCCATCCAGCCAGACTTGTGGAATCAAGCCATCATCTCCTATCATTGCACCTCCACGAGTGATTACAACAACATCAACATACTGAACTCTGGGTTTTGCTGAGATCTTCGTAACTGTTGGTCCTTGGTTTTGGTTCAATGGTGGATTCCCTGGCTAGTTCGTGTTCTAATTAACATTTTGATTCTAATTCTGATTCTAGTTCTGGTTTTGTAATTGCGGAATGTTCCTAGCTTTCCACTTCATGATCAATTGCGGGAAGTTCTCAACAGTGTGATCCATAACGAAACAATAACTACATTGCACTTGTAAGTTTGGGTGATCTCTCTGATAATGCCCCAGTACTCCACAATTGTAACATTGCAAGGTATGCATCCTTGTAATCCTCGACCGAAACCTCCACCTCGTCCTCCTCGAAATCCTTTGCGAAATCCTCCTTGCTGCTGATACTGCAGTTGATTGAATTTTTTTTGCTACAGGGGATTCGAATGTAGTTGCGCATACTGTGGTTGTGTATACTGTGGCTATTGCGGAGCAAAATGCATCTAGTTATACTGTGGAGTCGACGGAGCAAATTGCAGTTATGGCACAAACTGCAGTTGCGGCTATGGTACAAACTGTGGTTGTGGCTATGGATGTAGCACCTGTGGCTACTGCCGCGGTTACTGCATCATTCGATGGTCTTCTCCCTTTACACAGTAAGTATCCATCTTCCTGTCCTGGAGCAAATCATATGCTTGACAATCCTTTTCTTCATTCCCAACAGATCGAAAAAATGTGCAATACAAATTCGTTGTCTTCGTGACCATCTTCTGCACATACACACAATCTTCATGTCGATGCCCATGAACTTGGCAGACATGGAACCATGGCTTGCCGCCACGACTCAATGGATTCAGAGCTACTAAAAGCAGGTAGTTTTGAAAATCTGGGCACTGATCCTTATGATGTCCCTCCGCACGACATCGAGTACACAAAACCTCCTCACGATGATATCTTCTGTTCTTGATATCTTGTAACTAGATCGTTAGGTTCGCCAGTTGTGTTTGAATATGATTCATACCAACTCCAGTCTCGCCAACAGGTGAAGCTTCCATCTTCATCATGATTTCCAGAGCCTCGCTCTGTGTCACAATATTTTGCTACATCAAGGGAATCCTGATATGCGGTACTGACGCCGCGGTGAACCATTCCTTGTGCTATACATAACTCATTCCAAAGCTGACTCAGTATCAACATCTTGAATCACTAATCAAAATCCCAAATGATCTTATTTGGATATTGCTTGATCTCTTTTAACTCTGTGATATATTGTGCCTCAGACTTGGGATTTCTGAACTCTTCGATCAATCCTTTTCTGATCTCTGCCAGAGTCTTCGCTGGAGTACCCATGGGAACTTGTACAAACATCATGTACCAATCTAGTGCGTGACCTCGGAGGGTCGTCACCAACTAACCCTTCTTAAAATCATCATCCTGAGCTTGCTTTACAGTCTAAACTACTTCGCACAGAAACCAGTATTGTTTGGGATCCTTAGCCCCATTCCCATGAAACAAAGGTAACTTTACATCATCACCCTCCATCTTAGGCCTTCTTCCTACATTCATTGATCCGCTACTATTAGAGTGTGTTGACATGTCAGAAAAGTTGGTGTCGAGCTAGTATTTATTCCTGAGTGCGGCACATTGCATAGAGGTGTGGGTACATTGTTACTCTAGGTTGGTCTTTCCTCGGGCTTGGACGTAGCCTGGTCATCTCCTTCATCATTGTAGGGCTGCTTCATACCTTGTGATCTTCTCTCGTATCCTCTTGTCTCGGTCGCAACAGGACTCTCTCCTATTCTCTGTCTCTTCTCTTGTCGAAACCTTACTCCACTTCGCAGAGGACCACTTCCTTCCTCAGTTTCCCTCATAGTCTCGTCATAACTCCCATCCATCTACCCAGTGTCATTCCATCCAACCCTTATCTCTGCGGTACCCACAACCTCCACACACCAGGGCTCTACTCATCAGAGTTAATATTCAATATGCCTTTTTCATAGATGAGCATCTTAATTGAAAGTTGCAATGATAACATAAACCTACCTCTTGTTCCTTTGAAGAACTCCCTTTCAGCGTTGTTGTAAGATTTGACTGTGTCGACTACGAACTCAGTGATGTATCCCTCCAAGATGCTGTTAAGCCAGAATTCAACATTCATTGATGCTATGTTATCTACCTCCTGTAGTTGTTGGATCAACTCTGGGGTCCAACAAGTGGGCTCCCCTCCTTAGAAATTTGTCTTCCAATAGGTAAATTGCGCCAACCACTCATACAGGAAGATCAAAAACTCAGAGAAAAAGTACTCATGGAGATCAGAATATAGGTACCTCCCCAACCACTGTTATGTCATCAAACCAAGGTTCCGATTCTCCTTTGAAGCAAATTCTTGAGCCTTCTAGTTGAACCAATATTGAATCTTCGGTCTCGTCGGATGCCACAACATGTCCTCCTTCTCTATGCACTACGGTTCCGGCAACAGAACCATTTGTTGACACAGATCCGTCGACTGGGGTTCACTCTCCGTCGACACCCTTAACACAACGATCTCCCTGAGAACTGACCCATACATGTTTTACCCTGTCCAGCAATGTCTGCAGAGCAGATGAGGTCTCACTTGAGATGTTTGAGGGGGAACTGTAGGAAACAAGTTTCCGCAGTAAGAAGGAGGATTGCGCATCTACTGTTCTACTATCACAACATTACTTAGCAGATCCAAGCATTGGTTCATACATTCATAAATCCATATCATCAGATCACATTAATGCATTCAGATCATCACAGAAGTATTGATGCATAAATAGATCTACCAACATAACTTCATTCAAAACAGGAAAGTATCACATCATTCAGAAATAAACATCACTATGCAACATCCATCCACATCACATTGCAGAAAAGCAGGAAAACCGGAAAAATTACGACAACACACTGTTTCTCTCAAATCTCCGTCATGTCATATTAAAATTGCACCAAAACATAGGTTCCCAAAAAAATTCCTCATTTCAGATATCGCATCAAAGACAGATAAAAAATGCTCAATGTTGATCCGAAGATAGACAAAGATTGACCAAGAAACTCTGCTCCTAGATGATCAAGAAGATTTTACATTTACAATCCTATATCTTTTTATAGGCTTACGCCTTTATATCGAAGGTCCACTTAAGCCAACTTCCTAACTACTTGGACCAAAATCTACAAAATAACAACCAAAATCTACAAAATATGACCACAATATACAAAACGTGACCAAATTGCCTTGCGTGCCATTTTTCGCCTTGCGCAACAGCTTTGACTTTGCACAACAATTTTGGTACTGCGCAACTAATTATCTTCAAAACTGCCTGCCAACAATTATGGGTGTCAGTGCAAAAAACCCAACAAAGTTAAATAATCAAGGGGTGCATGTTGACGTGGTATAAAACAGAGTGTCTAGCTTGACCGAAAAGTAAGCAAGTTGGGGCATTATCGAGTAAAAGGAATTTCAACTTGTAGACACATCTCTTGAACTAGAAAAATATAAATAAGCAAGAGATTGAAGCATTGAAGTAAGTTTGTGGAGTGAATACTTGAAGATAATTTGTTTGGGGAAGCTTCAAATTGCTGGGGTATCAATTGCTCGTTGATCATAGAATATGTTTTTACAACAAAGTTGAATTGTGCATATCAAGAGGAGATGAACAACACAAACAACGCAAAGTAGAAGGATACTCGAAAACATAATGTGTGAAAGTTTTACTCTGTAAATGATGTATATTGCACAACGATTGAAGTAACAGAGTGTTGCAGAATCTCAAATTTCATAAAGCAAACACTGTCATAGATCACAGATTGCTGAGACACATATAATCAAAAGATAAGACATAGATCAGAAAATGCAGTAGTTGTAGCTCAAAAAGACACAAATCAATGACAAGGTGATAACTGATTTTAGTTTTCAATTATGACACAAATTTACTTTCATATTAGGGAGGCATGAACGGATAAGGAAAGGAAGTCATAGCTTCCTTCTAGTTGGCGTTGGTAAAACAATTAGGGAGCCACAACTTCCTTCCACTTGGTGCTGGTAAACAAACATGGATTCGTATCTTCCTTCTAGTTGGAGTTGGTAAATCAAACCATGGAGTCGTAGCTTCCTTCTAGTTGGAGCAGGTAAAAAAATTAGAGGGTTACAACCTCCTTCCAGTCAGTGCTGGTAAATATAATTGGGAGTCGATGCTTCCATTCAGTTGCTGCTGCATAAACGAAGATATGCCTTTAATAGGTTGTTGCTTGAATACTACGAGTTGGAGCTTATACAAAAATGTTTAGGTTCTGTGCTTGCACATATAGAAGTCTTTACAAGTTGGTGCATGCAAAAAGCAGGTTGATACTTGCATAATAGGTTTGCGCTTGAGTGAGTTGGTACTCACAATTGAATAATGTTTTCTTCCACTGATGTTATAGTTATATATAAGATTACTTTACAGATTTGTATATGCAACTGTGTCAATTGTTATTTCTACAGAAAAGTTTTAAAGTGCAAATTTTGATAAGTGGTAAAATTGTAATAATATATGCAATATACTGTATTGTGCCTTGAGTCGGTGCTCACAATTGAATATTTTTTTCTTCCACTGATGTTATATATATATATAAAAGATTATTTTACAAATTTTTATCTGCAACCGTGTCAATTGTTATCTCTGCAGAAAATTTTTAAAGTGCAAATTTTGATATATGGTAAAATTTTAATAATCTGCACATTATACTGATTCAACCCCCTCCTCAGTATATAATAATTCCTAACAGTAAGTGATAATAGAGATCACCATTCCTCTCATCCCTCTATGTGTACTATATTTTTGATAGGCGTCATTTGCTTTCATGTCGCGTGCTACTATGGCTTCGATGGGCTCTTCACTTGTGCGTGATTTGCTTGATACCTTTAGAATCACCTCCTCATCAATTGGATGCGATTGGTCGAACCATAGTTAGCCTCCATGTAGTTTATTCAACAAAAATATTATGCAACGCGTGATGCCCAGTCAGTGCCCAAAATGAGAAACATTCAATGATGTTATGATACCAAACCTAAACAATTTCTTCACCCATTTTTTTGCAATAGCCTTCTCTATCCTATCTGGTTCATCAATCATATTTGCATATGATCAGGAGTTCCACCTTCCACAATCCCATTTATAATTGACATAGACTTACATATTTTCGTGCCCCTTGTGGGCCATGATAGGGCTTGAGCTGACTTCCATTAATGAGACCTTTCATTGGATGGCTTGCTAGAGTGTCAAGCTTTGTTGTGCCAATTTTGTAATGAACAATAACCACAATGGAACCAACCATCTAATCTGCAACTTTCCTAGGTTCTTAAGGAACCTATAGTCATACATGAGAACGAGTGCACTAGGCTCCATGATTTTTCTCTTGATGTTCCTATTGTGCCATGTTTTTTTTCCTGTTCTTTTCAACTTGTTGGCTAAAACCTGCGAGCAATTGGTCCTCTTATAACTCCATTAATTCATCCATCTTGTGTTGGAGTATTCATCATCTGTTATCCCTATAGCAATGTAAACACCCATGATCAGGACATTGAACTTAATTGGCATCACAGTTTCCTTTCCATATACTAGTTTGAACAGAGCGTGTTTGGTAATCATTTTGCATGTTGTCCTGTAAGCCTAGAATACTGTCGCAAGGCATTGATCCTATTCAGTGTGTTGTACATTACAACCCGACTGAGGTTCTTAAGGTAGGCCCTAAACTATTTGGTGTAGTTGCTTTTGATGGGAATACGCGCCTTGTTTCCACCAATTGGAAGTTTCTCCCTAACAGAAGGTTTCATCTTTAAAGTAATCCCGAATTCCTAAATGCAAATTAATCTAATGGGAAACTAATATAGGTGCAATATGCAATCTATTCTAAGTGTAATTCGGTAGTTACAAACAATCAAATTAACAACTACAATAGTATTGCCTAATCTAACCTATCCCATGGGAGCATAGTTTTATTATGGGGTTTGATGCATACAAAAAGTTGTATTGCTATCTGCTAAAGCAAAGTCAGAGAAATCGATATATTTAAAACACCAATATCTTAAAATCATAAAAAAACCTATGATATTAAAAATACTGCTTACACATCAAATTTGAAAACCTTTAAACAATCAAATGAAAATAAATAACTGCATAAATGAACATAAAAGATTTATATTTGACTTATATTTGCCTACAATTATCTTACAAGGTGACAACCGAATACTTAAACTGATTTGTAGGAACAATACTTATCTTTTGATTACTCCTTAATAGAAAATACAAAGTTTTCATACATTTTTCAAAAGAGTTATATGCAACTCCCCATTTAAACAGTAAATGTTACAAAAAGAAACAGGGTTCAAGAAAAGAAATGGTTATACTAGAAGGAGAGCCCCTCGTCCCAACAGTCAAATTGCTATTGCTTATATAGGTAATCAAGTGCACATCACAATATCTAGAATACCAGTCGCAACACTTAATCCTCCTAAGTGTTGGTTAGGATAAATTCTCGTGGCTCAATCTCCATCATCTTCATAAACCATCAATCTCTACTTTTTTATTTTTATTTTCATCGAATATTATCCATTTATTGTTTTTTCCTGATCCGATTTTGTTGCCCATCATATCTACAGATAAAATTAAAAGAAAATAAATCACGAGGATAAAATGAATCCACTAAGAACAAACAAAACTTTATTTGAGATTTTATCAACCTAAAATCAATGAGAAGGGTGAAATGAGAAAGAAACATAAACAGGTTTTTCTTTCATTTGATTCTTCTGCACATATTTGTTGAAACTATAATTTAGGGAGTCATTCCTATGATACTTGTGTTGTATCAAGTCCAGAATCTATGTCGTATTAGGTTCATATCTTCTCCATGTAGCTTATGTTGTATTGAGTTCACTAACTTTTGTTGTATTAAGTTAATGAGCTTATGCTGTATTAAGCTAGGACCTTGTCCTATTCGGAAGAGATGCTTGTACTAGGATCTTATGTTGTATTAAGATCGTGACCTTATATTGTATTAAGGTTAGAGACTTGTGTCATATCAAGTCAAATGATTCTCATAGACGGTACCCTATGAGATGGTTGTCCTTAACTAGAGATGGACTTGTGTTGTATCAAGTCCAAAACTTATGTTTTATTAAGTTCAGGGTGTTGTGTTGTATCAAGACCACATGACTTATGTTGTATTAAGTCTCGAGGATATATTATGTGATGTATAGCTAGTCATGATCACCAGGTGCTACAAGTCTCCTTTAGGGATTAGATACCCCTAGAGTGATTTACTTTAGCATATGACTATATGACTCGGGGTAATACATATCATCATAGGTTCGGAACAATTCTTGTGAGTATGATATGATAAAGATGATGAATTAATTAAACACTCACGTAGCATGCATAATTAATTAATGATAAATGAGATGAGCACCGAGATAGAGTAAAATTCGAATTGCCTATGTTGAATCTCCAACAAACTCAAATTGCAGATACATCATAGTACACACCGTATATACAATGTTCATAGTGCCTAAAAGCATGTAACCCGGTACAACAAAAAATACGACATTCAACGTCCATCAAAGTAGAGCAGTAAACAGAGAAAAAATTCTTCATGTCTACTTAGCTCATTGTAAGCCCAACGAAATTTAGAAGATGATTTTTCATTGAATCTGCATGAAAAAAACAATGTAGCAGTAAAAAGTAATCATTAAATATTCTTAATACAATCATAAGAAAATGGTAAAATGTATTATAAAAAAATAGCCAATAGTAATTTACACATAGCTATATTGCATAAAATTTTCTCGATGTTGAAAGTGACAACCAGATTTATGATACATGTTGCACAAATTCAGATCAATTATGAAATGTCGGCCTCTCTGCCTCTCGAACCATTCAAGCTTTCTAAAAGCCTCTCGAACCATTGCAAATAAGTACTAAAAACCATTATTATAAGTAATGATTGAATAAATCATGCAACTTTTCCCACCTCCAATAAAATAATAATATGTTTGCAATTTCTATGTCTTTAATGGGTACAACAATAAACACACCTAAATAAAATTTGGCAGCCTTGCTTCAAGAATTTGGAATGGGAAATGTTAAGCATATTAAAAATTATAACATTAAACACTTAAATAATATTATAAATGCAATAAAATATAACCAATAGAAAAAAATGTAATTTTTAGAAGAAATATAGCATCTTGTACACATCTAAATGTTCCCATTATAGTAAACATGGCATAAATGTATTTCATAGTAATTTGTATTAAATTTACTTAGACAATGATATAAATTAGAAATAGAAAGACACAATTAATGAAAAAGATAATAAAGTGTAAAAAATAGGAATAGAAAAACTTAATGAATTAGAAAGTTGAAACGACAACACGAAGAAAATGCATGCATATATTGGTTAATGTAAATTTCTATAAAGGATGTTACAATGACTTAAAGCGTTGTTCTTCTTTCTTCCTAATTGTAACAAATGGACCATTTTTCATCTTGTCATAATGCTCAAAAGAGAAAGGTGGTGATATCCCCAAGCCATCAATTGATCTGACTCTTGGTATGGGTATGTAGGTCAACACTTGCCTCTTTGTGTTCCCAATATCAATTGTGGCTCGTTCTAAAGTCAAAACCTCCGATTTGTGTATAGTAAGGGCCCATGCCATCTTTAGTGGAATTTGGTTACGATTTCCTCTAATAACAAGTGTTATTGGTACAAATTTTGAATTACTTTTGTCAAATGGAGCACCAATGTACTTATCAAACAAAACAATAGTGTACATTGGAAGGAGAGGAGGTGTTGTGCCAGGAATATAGAAAATATTTGTATGTAACCAAGTGGACTATTCACTAATCCAACTTCAACCCACACATTACATGTCAACATGAAATCTAGGGAATAAGAGAACTTCACAATCTAATAGATCATCATCATCATCATCATCAACAATTTCCTTGTGTCTTGTATGCTCAACACCACATATGTAATAGGACAATTTAAAGATTTCAACATGATCCTATTATGTAGGGCAACCAAATTATTTGTTGCAAACAAATGAATTGGTGAATCAAATAAAATCCTCTCTATTGGATGTAACTTGGTATCAACCCATGACATAAGAAGGTCCCAATCAACAAGAAGTGGTTCTACATTTCTTATGTTAGTTAATAGTCTCGAAAAAGATGCTTGTTTAGGATCATCACCTTGCTGTCAGAATATTGTATCCAAAGTGACAACAATGTTGAAATTTTCCATAAAGCTTTCCCTGTTGTATTACCCGCATACAAAGGATTAACTTTGACAGGAGGCAATTGACAAATGTCACCAACAAGAATGATTGATCTACCACCAAAAGGAATATATTTATTCTTAAAAAATGCTTCTCGCAATTGAGAATCTATAGACATGAGTAATCTTGGTCCTATAAAGTTCATTTCATCAATCAAAATGTAACGAATCTGCCTCATTTATTCTTGAAAGGTTTCTAGAGATTTCCCTTGCAACGTCTTCATATATTTGATAGGAGTTTTTAAATATGAGTGTATTTTTTTGCATAGATGTTAAAAGAAGCTACTCTTGTTGGAGCCAAAAAAAGCAATGGACATTTTGCAGTAGATTTTGACGCAGAAAGAGCACGAGAAATAACATGAATAAGATCGGACTTCCACGTGCCAACAATTCCTTAAATAATCATTAGGAGAGGATCATGATTTCCCTATTCAATTGAATGTTGTAAAATTATCTCAAAATCAATTCTTTGTTTTTTTGAGAGGGAAGACGGAGAAGGAAATGTGTTATCATAATTTTCATCAACAAAAACCCTTGATTTAGAATTCCTTATAAATTCGATGGCCTCTTCTACAACAGGATTTGAAACTATGGATATGTTGGAGAACAACTTGTACAAAAGTAACTCATTCCAACAGAAGGTTTCAAAGTCATCTGAATCCTCTCTGGGAGCAGAATAAATAATTGGCCAAAATCGAACAATGGCATGCACATTTCTAGGTTTCCATTGATCATTCTTACGTTTGGAATCAAAGTTCCAAGATCTTGTTGTTTCTATCATGGACAATTGTTCAATCAAAATTGGTCGTTGTTGATATATATGAAAAAATGTGTTTGGAGATGAACACCAAACACCATCTATATAAATTTTGCAGAATACCTTTTTCCCAATAATCAAGGAAAACATATTTTGACTACAAAGTAAAAAAGAAAGCTTTAGCAACATATGGTATGTTTCTTGAGCTCTAATGTCACGGTCAACAAATTGTTTTAGCAAGGAATTTTCTCTATGCAGATAAAGATGGATCTTCAAAAGTGCTTGAATTTGTAATTCTTTTCAACATGTCTTGTCTTGATAACTTTTAGACAAATTTTCTACTTTTGAAGCATATTTAGCAATATACTTCAAGACATCATGCCGAGAAACAACAATATGACAATTAACATTACCACACCACATGTCAAGAAGATCAACATTATGAACTTTATCCCTATCATCATTACGTGTAGGTTAATATTTTTTCAAACTTTGTCATGTATGAATAATGCCTATTCATTGCAAACCTCCCATAGGGCATTGTAGCAACAACTGATAATGGAACCCTTTTTTTTCAAACATGAATATAAACATGAAGGATTGTAAGAGAACATTTATGTTGTGTTTCAAAAAAAAAATCATCATTTCTACTTCGAGGAACAAATATGTTCCTTTGATGAATTTCACATGGATTCCATGCAGTTACATATCTATCGAAGAAAGTATTTACATCAACCACGACAGAATGCTTTGACCAATCTAACAAATCCATGTTAGGTGCCCTTTCCAACCATAGGAAACCGTGGACATGGGCCGAGCCTCTATGCTACCTTTCATACCTAAAGAAAGAGAATATATAGTCAATATATTTCAAACTTCCCATGGAACATTATAATTTGAATTGAATTCATATAACATAAAGAAAACAACATAAACGTGTACCATAAATATTTTGCTTCAAATTTTTTTTCGATGACTTATTCACAAAATATACTAAAACTTTGGTGCATAAACATGGAAACAATATGGGGGCACTGGATAACATTTTTATTTTTTTTGTGATGTTTGTTTAATGAAGTACAAGGTGTATTTCTTGGCATTAGATTATGTAAGTCAAGCCACTTTGTGTTAGCTACACTAAAAGTAACAAACAATGCTAGACAACCTAACTGAGCAATCATGTCAGTGATTTCAGAACGACACTTTGTCAAATAAGACATTGTACCTTTGAGGGTAGAACCTAAATGCATAAGATGATCAACTAACTTATTGTTGGGAAAATCGACAAGTTTTTGATGCAATACTTCAATTGTTGTAGCCGAAGTGTCATCTATATTCTTTTGTACAAATACTGCAATAGTTGCTTGGCTACGATGATGCATAATCATGTTTAACGAGAAATAATGGAAGCACAAATGGATTCCAAATATTTGACCAAAGTATATGATTAGATGTAATCCATATTCATGGAGACGAATGCCACAAATTCATGATTACAACCATTCATCATCACCATGTCAAATAAGCCCTTTTTATTATATTCATTTATGGGATACAAACAAATATCTATCCATTCTAATAGTTGGAGAGGGATATAATTTTCATTTTCAATAAATGCTCTTATTTCATAAGCTTATGTTCATGCATCTTATTGTTGAAAAAAAAAGGATGAAGGATGAGAGTCTACATGAACAATGTCAAACCCTTCAATGTCTGCATCATTATTCCCATTTTCTTCAATGTCATAATTTACAAATCGAAGTTTGTTGGACACTTTAGTTTTCCTTTTTGGAAGAGAATCAATTGAATCCATGTTAATTTCAACATCCCTATAGTATTTGTCCATTTCAATTTTGTACTGCAATGCATCCATCATACATGATCTTTTCACATAATAATCATAATAGTGTGACCATACATTATGTCTCCTCACAATTAGGATTTTGAGGTCTTCGACACGTCGTGTGAGGATTTTTGCAATAATTGAGATATCTTGTGGAAATCTAATGGTGTTCCCACTATATTTATATTTCCCACCACGACCATGCATCACTTGCAATATTGGGTTAACTCATGCTATTAACATCTCTTATACCTGGGTAAATACTCTTAGAACATGAGGTTGTTCACCAAGATCCATTTTATTCCAATGAGAGAAACAGTGGGAACCTTGTTCATTCTTATACCTTTTACAAATAGGACCATTATATTTTCTGCTAACTTGTATTCCATGATAAGATTCACAACAAACATAACACATTTTCACAATAGACAAGACATCAATCCTGGCTCGAAATCACTTATGAATTGCAATCATGTTGCTATCAAAATGTTGGAGAACATGTTCATTTTGTTTATTAAAGTGAAATCTATGAATAGGGCCCCATCGAGGAGGAATGGCTGTAGTACTACCAACATTTCTTTGTGTCAAACATGTGGATGGAATTTGTCGAAGTCGATTGCATTGAATGGTCTCCTGGAAAGAGAAAATATTAGAGCGATCAATGGTAAACATTTAAATGTACAAATTAATATGTAGAAATAAAAAATAATTAATTAATACTGTACATAAACAAATTTACATTTTATCGTCAGTTTGATGGTCTAGGTTGAATTGGAGGAGATAAATTAGATGGTCCTTATTTAGTTGTAACATTGGTTGTTGGAAGCTATTGGAATCCATCTTGAATTGGATTAGAAAGAACACTTCTCTGGTAGTAAGGAGAATTTAAAAAATGATTAAACTTTTATCAAATCATTAAGAATTATCTACTATTTCGAAAAATTCAATATGGAAGTTTCTTTTACTACCTTTGTTGTTCCAAGTGAAATAGTATGAGAGATAGCTGATTCCGTTGGTCAGAACACATGATGTTCATTTCCAGGTTGTAAATTAAAAACCAAATTTGCAAGCATATTGCTATCACCCACAACTTCATATGGAACTACTTGTTGAGGAATATTTCTATCACCCACAACTTCAAATGGAACTATTTGTTGAGGAACATCAATATCTCCAATATGCATGTTTTGTGTCATTTCTACATGCTCCAAGGTTGAATTGCATGGATAAAAGACTTTGGATTTTAGTTTGTATCCATGTTATGTGTACCTTACAGAACACGCAATGTTTCATTGAGAACAATATTGTTATTAGGTGAGTGTGGAAGAATAGGAATATTATGGGTCGACAAATATTGAGCAAATGAAAAATGAATAGGAAATGTTATTTGCATTATATGAGACAAACTTCGATACTTACGGCTATTGGGAAATTAATTTTCAGTAGCAATACGAGCTCTACTTCTATGATGCTCATCCCTTCAATGTTCATTTATTGAATCTCTATTTTGTTGATACTATAAATGGTGAAGTTCATTTGTTCTTGCACATGATGCTAGAGAGAGAATGTGTTTCCTAGTACATTTACTTGTCCCTTCAGACGCCATTTCTACATACACAGAGAAAAAATTTAATGATATTTTGAACATGGCATATTGATGTAGCTGTATGAACGTATTTGATATTAATTTGTATTAAATCCATATAGACGATCATTAAAATTGGAAATAATAAGACACATTTCAAAAAAACATAGATTAAGATGCATTTCAAAAACATTTGAAAAGTATATAATAAGAGAGGAACAAAAATATTTTCAACAATGTGGTCAAATGATAAGAACACAAAAAATAGAGATATTTTATTCCAATAATTTCATTACATGTCAATAATTGACAAGTTGTTCCAATAATTTAATTACATGTCAATAATTGACAACTCATAAGTGCTTTAGGGACCTAAAGCATGATTACTTCACCCAAAAATGGAAGGTTATTTTTTTGAATTATTGAACCATTGATCTATAGGAAATGAGAGCCATTGAAAGGTAGAATTGTGCAGTGGGACAATAAGAACAATGTAAACTGAACAAGACAAATTTGAGACAAATCTGATAAGAATTGGTGAGTAAATTACAACATTAATCTTCATTAATTCAACAGTAATACAACAGTGTTACAATAAGGATAATTCGAATCATGTGGATAAGATTCAAATCTACCAACTAATTAGCTAACTAGGAGTGTCCAAATCATTGCATGGGAGCCATTAGTATAACTCCTGATGTCTAAATCAGTTCGACAATCAGTTAAAATAGTTCAACCAATTAAAATGACGAGGTAGGTGGAAAAAGGTGCCACTTCACCATGCAACCATGCAAAACTGGTGCTAGACTAACTGAGAGTGATATAACTGAATGTAATTGGAGACTAAATTAACATAACTGCTTACTAACAATGACCAACTGATGGAGGTTGCTGGTGGCACTCATAGTGGCTCTTATAATGTACGGATTGGTCTCGGAGGCACATTAACTCATGCATGAACATGCAGTAAGTGGTAGTTAACCTCTATATGTGTTCCCCACGCTCTAGTGGTTAGCACCAATGGCACCAGTGGCACCAATGGCACCAGTGGAACTAGTGGCACCAAACTCAAGTAAATGACCCCAAAGTTAGGAAAGATGATCCATTAGAATATATATGGAAAAGGGAGGATTATATAATCCTAACACCCCCCTTAATCCTAACTTGGACAAATTTGGGCCCTGGAAACTAGGCCAAAAGTCACCCATACAATCTAAAAGAATTAAAAGATGCTTAATAAACTAAGGGAAATGGGGAGAATCTCATGGGAACCCCCCCACCCCTCTCCTCAAAAAAGTAGTGAATCAGGAAAAAAAGCTATACTTAAGAGAAAATTTTTCCTCTTTGGGTAAAAACTTGTAAAACTTTTGCTGCAATTTGTAGCACCATGCAACAACAAATGCAGTATCTTGGTTCTAATATGTAGCAACATCTTGAGATTGTGCATGTGAACCTCTCCAAATTAAATGATTATGTCTGTAGGAGTTTTTCTCTTTGGAAGAAGAAGAATATGGGCGATTGAATCAAGAACATAGACAAATGTAAGATGAAAACTAGACCTATGTAGAGCAACTAAGATCAATTGATGAGAGAGAAAAAGTGCTTGAGAATTTGAGCCATGTAAGGAAATACCAAGAAAATTATATATTGCAGCCTTGAACATCAAACTATGTGAGGTAAAATCAACTCCAAGTGCTAGGAGCAAGTGTCCAACCGGCTGCATAATGACTCCATCTTTACTAGTTCTGTGAGGAGATGAGCACGTGATCAAGTAAAAAGGTAGAGAAGCCCTGGGACTGTGGAGAGTGAATGCTTGAGATTCATAATATGACATAGCTTCAAAACCAATGATTCACAAAATATAATATCATAAAACTCATGAGAGAAAAATGACATCAAATCCCCAACAACAATTTCGAAAGAGACTTGAGGTACTTGATTTTTCACACCAAAATTGATGAGAACAACTACAAGCATTACTGGAGGCTCTTGAAGTTAAAACTTGACCCAAATAAGGTCATATCAGATCCAAGAGTGCAGAACAAAGCCAAGTGCCCCACCAAGATGGTAGGTACACAATTTTCTCCTTCTTCAACAAAACTCTGAGTATTGGTGCATGCAATCATGTAGGAATTTGATGGAAGCTCTAGATCAAAGAGAGTGAATGGATCACTCCTAAAATATGACATTTATTCCAAAATATCCAAAGCATTACTTTTCTGCACACCAACAACAACATTAGAGAGAGAGAAATCAAATTCCTCTTCATTTTCTGAAGCAATCACTGGCAAACTTTGCACATAATTTAAAATAGAAGAATGACAGGAGAATGCATGCATAGAATGGAAGGAGATTTTTTATTCAATAACAAAGATTCAAACGTCTTCTTTTGGATCATCTATATGAGAAGATGAGATATAAGATATCTCATAAAATTTTAGAGCATTGGGAGAAGGAGTCACTCCAAGGAGAATTTTTTCAATTCGAATTGACTGTGTTAAAGATTCTGCTTCTTCTTCATCTTGTACAACTTTCTTTGGTGAGTCAGTGTGAGTCATCTGATATACATACAACAAATTTGTTGCAATAGAGGGAATAAAGATTATATTCTTGAACTCATCATGCTGGATTTCAATAGAACCTCTCCCATAAACTGGGATTTGGGAGTCATCTCCCATATGAGTGCTAGGTCCTCCTGATAGAGTGAGAGTGGTGAAGGATTCCCTGAAGGAAACCATGTGATTGGATGCTCCAAAATATATCAAGTAAGCCTTCGATGGAGTGAGGCCTTCCTTCAAGGCATGGAACCTCTCATATTCTTCAGTCTGCTGTCCAACATCAGACATCTATGCACCTTCTAAAAGGGAAATATTGTTATGTTTGAGGAGTGTTGTCAACTGGTCAATCTTATTATTCATGCGTTGTTTTTTTGGATGAAAGCCTCTCATACAGTATGGGAACTTAGTCTTCTCTTTCCTGGAACTCGAGGCTTCATCAGAAGATCTCTGATTCCCCTTTGGCATTGAATCGCTGTTTTTGGTCTCCTTCCCTTTGTGCTTCCCTCTTGATTGTGCATTGTTTGAGTCTGTCACTAAGAGTTCTTGATTCAATGGAGGTCTAAATCACTCCCACTCGAACCAATTTATCTTGATATTGTATTAAGGACTCAACAAAACCATCTAGAGAAGGCATCTTCCAAGTAGGGATGGAAGCTCTTGCGGAATGAAATGTAGAGACAGAGACAAAGTAATATGAGCCAAGCTTGCTTAGTACTGATAGAACCAATTGGTCATCTTTTATCTCCAATCCTCATTGTTTACATTGCAGTATAGTGACTTGTATTTTGTAAAAAATTGCTGAATAGTTTTGAAACTTCTAGGATGCAGTGTAATGATCTCATTCTCCAATATGTTCCCTCGAAGCTCATCTTGTTTTCCAAACAAAGATTCAAGCTTCTCCCAAGCTTCCTTCGAAGTCCTTAGTCCCTCAAGGTGGAAAAAAAGATATTGATAGATATGAGTGCACAAGAAGCCAAAGGCTTCATCCAACCGATTCAAAAGCTTGTTCTTCTCAGCAGGGTGATGGGGCTCTGTCTCTCTTCGCATTGTCATCCTCAATAGGCCAAGCTTGCACAAAGAGACCTGTATATCTTCCCTCCAATCAACATAGTTGAAGAGTGTAAGGATTCAGGTTACAAGAGTTGAAGGATCCATCAATCTGTTTGCCGATCAATCAATTCCTCAACAAGCTACGTAGGTATCTGCAAGTAACACCGTAAAGAGAAAAATCAATTCTCAATCATGTCAGTTTTACGCCTTCCAGCTTGACATGCACACTTTCTTAGGGTTCGTCACACCCGTAGATACTTCTCTGGACAAATCCATAGTTAGAAGGCACAAATTGCAGGATTTATGTAGAAACCCAACTGCTTTTGGTGTACAATGGAGATCATACATATTTGCTGCTAGCCTGAACAAGGATTTGATACCATGTTTTAGTTATTGAACCATTGATCTACAGGAAATGAGAGAAATTGAAAGGTAGAATTGTGTAGTGGAATAATAAGAACAATGTACTTTGAACAAGACAAATTTGAGACAAATCTGATAAGAATTGATCAGTAAATTACAACATTAATCTTCATTAATTCAGCAGTAATACAACAATGTTACAATAAGGAGAATTCAAATAATGTGGATAAGATTCGAATCTACCAACTGAGTAGCTAACTAGGAGTGTCTAAATCACTCGATGTGAGTGTTATAGCGGATTTCACCACACTAGGTGAATCACACATTGTATGGCCTTCCCCTGTCCCGCTGCAGACTCATTAGCCCCTATGGACCACTTTTTGTCTTTTGATGTATCCTTGACCATCCCTAAAAACATAAGAAAAGTGATATATGCGGCTTTTTCCCCGATAACCGCATACATACGCGGATATTCCCTATATAGTCGCGTACATCGGGATGTGTACATAATCCAAATCCTTTTGGAGCGTTCCTTGACTTGGATCCGACTCATATGACTCCTGGCCTTCCATATGCCTTGAGATCGCACGGATTCGACCTTTCAGTATCCCTTTGAAAAGCTATATAAGGAACCCATTGAGACATTGAAAGCATAAGAGAGAATTAAGAGTAACGAAACTATAGTCCATTGTTGCCAGAACTTATGCTTGAGTCTGCATCCCTTTGTCCCTTGGAGCACTGTTGTGTTCTTCCCAAGCTTTCCTTTTGCTAGTGAGCTTGCTATCTGAGTGATGGAGGATTGAGGTGGTGGAGGCCCAAGTGGGAGATTCAGTTTCTCCAGTTCGCAGACGTGCTGTCAGAGGTTGTCACTTGTAATCTCTGATTCATATTAATAGAAATATCTTTTCCTGTCCAGTAATGTGTATTTGAATGAATATTGTATCCATTGGAATATGTTAAATGCTTTTACATTATTGATTATATATGCTAGAATAGATCTAACACCATGAAATATAGTATGCTTGTATTGTTTACTTATTGTTGAGGAAGTATTACATCAATTCAAGCTGAAGATTGGAAAGCTCAACAGGGATCTACTTCAACCGTCCGGAATAAGGTATGTGGTTCGATCCTTTAGTGTTAGACATTTTATTTCTATTGCATATTGGGAAAGATTGATTTCTGGAGTCTAGCTGTCTGTTGTGGTACCCCAAGCCATAGGAATTTATCTCCATAACAGTGAGCCACTAGTCTAACTCTTGATGTCTAATTCAACCCTACAATCAGTTAAACTAGTCAAACTAATGAGGTAGGTGGAAAAAGGTGCCACTTCCCCATGCATCCATGAAAAACTGGTGCTAGACTAACTGAGAGTGATCTACTATGAATGTAATTGGAGACTAACTCATCATAAATGCTTACCAACCACGACAACTAATGGAGGCTGCTGGTGGAACTCATAGTGGCTCCTATAATGTAGGGATTGGTATCAGAGGCACATTAACTCATGCATGAACATGTAGTAAGTCGAAGTTAACCTCTATACATGTGTTCCCCACACTCTAGTGGTTGGCACCAATGGCCGTAGTGGCACCAATGGCACCAATGGAACCAATATCATGGTGGCACCAAACTCAAGTAAATGACTCCTAAGTTAGGAAATATGATCTATTAGACTATATATGGACAAGGGAGGATTATATAATCTTACCACCCCCCCCTTAATCCTAACTTGGACAACTTTAGGCCATGGAAACTAGGCCAAAAGTCACCCATACAATCTAAAAGAATTAAAAGTTGCTTAATAAACTAAGGGAATTGGGAAAACCTCATGAGAACCCCCCCCCTCAAAAAAGTAGTGAATCAGGGAAACAAGCTATACTTAAGAGAAACTTTTTCCTCTTTAGGTAAAAACATATAAAACTTTTGCTACAATTTGCAGCACTATGAAGCAACAAATGTAGTATCTTAGTCATTCTGTGCAACAACATCCTGAGACTGTGCATGTGAACCTCTCTAAATTAAATGAGTATTTTTAGAGGAATTTTCCTATTTGGAAGAAGAAGAATACGCTCGACTGAATCAGGAACATAGACAACTGTTTAAGATGAAAACCAGACCCATGTAGAGAAAATGAGATCAACTGATGAGAGAAAAAAGTGCTTGAGATAGAGACCCATGTTATTTGTATCTCTAGTTTATAGATGGAAGAGGAAGATGAGATATGTTTCCTTTGTCGCTAAGGAGTGTAGCATTGAACTTGATTCCTTCAGAATGGAATAAAGGAATCATTAATCCAAATTTATCATTTGGAAATCAATTGCATAAAGATAGGAAATAATGGTTTCGAAGAACAACATCCCAATGTTTGCAAACAAGTCCAAAGAGAACCGAAATGGAGAAAGGAATCCATTTGAATACCATATCAATTATTTCAAATGGCAAGTTAGACCAAATAGTTGGATCCATATCCATGAGACGAAATGCCTACCATAAAAACAACAAAAAAACATCAATAATTCAAAAAAGACCTAGAATCCATGATGTGATCTTCAATAAATTCTAGAAAATGTAGAAAATCATCCATCATATGTTAAACTATAATAATCATCAATGCCTAAAATAAGGAACAACGCTAAACATAATCTTTGCAATGATCAATGAATGTCTTTATTGTATACTGTTTTCAAATGTTTACAGTAATGTTTATTAATGTTTAAGCTAATGTTTACTAATGTTTATTAATGTTTTTTAATGCATAGTATATAATGTTTTCTAAGCATGCTAAGAATTCTTTTTAAGGGTATGAATGCTAATAATTTTTTATAATGGCAATATCTAATGTTTAATATCTAACGTCTAATAATGATAATAACATTTTCTAATGACAATATGCAATGTTTAATAATCCTAACAATGTTTTCTAATGACAATATCTAATGTTTAATGTCTAATGTCTAATTTAATGTTTAATATCTAATGTTTTCTAATAGTAATATCTAATGTTTAATATCTAATATATAATGTTTAATGTTAATAATTGGAATGGTAATGTCTTTATTGTATATTGATTTTAAATGTTTACGGTAATGTTTAATATCTAATATCTAATGTTTAATATCTAATATAGAATGTTTAATGTTCATAATTAGAATGTTAATGTCTTTATTGTATACTATTTTCAAATGTTTATAGTAATATTAAATATCTAATATTTAATGTTAAATATCAAATATTTAATGTTTAATATCTAGTATTTAATGTCTAATATTTAATATATAATAATGTTTGTTATTTAAATATCTAATTTATGTGTAATATCTAATATAAATCTAATATGTGATATATTAATTAAAGTAATGCTTAATCTAACATCTAATTTTTTTTTAAAATGTATAATCTAACATCAAAATTTTTAAGAGAATGTTTTGTAAATTTTAAAATAATATTTAATCTAACATGAATATCTAAATTTAACATCGATACTTATTTTTATTGAACCTCTTTCATCTATTCATGGGTGATAACTATGAATATTCCTTGCTATTAAAAAGTTACAATGTCCATCAACCCTGTTTTGAAATAAAGACGCCTATTGACATAAAAATTGCATGATTTAATTGAAAATTAATGTTTTTATTAAATAAAAAGTAAAAGAGATTTTATTAAATATTAAAAAAAGTTAATTAAATATTTATTAAAATTAAAAGAAAAAAGTAAAAGATAGCGAGTCTTTATGTTGTAGTTTTGAAGATGTGGACAAACTAAATATTTAATGGAATTTAGAAACATGGCTCAGTTTTTTAGAGTGTTGACATTAACATAGATTTATCTACTAAGCATAAAGAGAGATTAAATCTCTCAAGGTGTGAACTTTTTTTAGAGTGAAAATATTGAGTAAGTGTTAATCCAATGTTTATGGTTTTAATTTATGTAATTTATATTGTTTTATATATAAGAAAATTTAAATAATTTAAATTTAATTTAAGTCCAACATGTTATTTTTAATAATATTTTATTAATTTTTTATAAAACACAAGTGTCAACTTTAAAATGAAAGAAATTATACATCTTTCTTTTATTGGATTGTAGAATGCACCTCTTCGATACAACCCAATATTATGATTAAAAATTAGCCAGGAAGTAAAGCTATGATCGAAATACTTGGAAAACTCTAGAGGGATGGCTGGGATCATCTCGATCTTCACCCAGTAATCGCACCTTCCTGCAGGATCATCTCGATCTTCGGCCATCACAACGATGTGATACTCATCAAGAACCCACACTTTGGGAGACAGGCTGTATGTTGAATCCACTACTGGACTGGGCACCGCCACTCTCCTCCATTCATACTTATTATTATTATTATTATATGGTGTTGGGAAGATCTGTTCAAGCAGATAGAACACCGCAACACTTTCGCTTTCCTTTGTCCACACGACCACAAACAACGTGTGATTGGGCGTAGAAATGAAATGAACCGCATCAAGATTGTTGACATAGCAGGGGCGCCAATGGAACACATTGTCGTTAACACTTCTGTTGATCACTCGACACAGAGATTTGAGAGAGGCCTCGAACTGGATCCTGTCGAAGTTCACCAACGCCAACGGATTCTTTACTTTATTCACTTTGCTGCTGCAGCCATCGGCCAGAATGAAAATGTCTTGCCATGCGTTGGCGAGCACGAAGAGCCTCTCCTTCTACGTGAAAAAGTTCTCGAAATGGGAGATGCTAACGCTATATATGTCCAGCGTTGAACCCTCAGGATTTATCGGGACGGATTTCCATTGCATTTCAGAGGGCGGAGGTCCATTGACGTCGGTGAGAAGCTGGATGGTGGAGAGAAAAGTGCCTGAGTAACGAGTTGACGATATGAGCAGCCTAAAAACCCTTTCATTTGCGAAACTCCCGTCACGTTGACTGCTGCTGCTGTCATGGTAAACCTTTCAGTATTGTTCACCAACGATGTTTGGTTCTCTCAGTGTATTTGTTTATCTGCGTGAGAGGGACTCGTCTGATACCACGCACATCCTCTAGGAAGCATGAAGGACCTGGTATGGAAGCCATTAACACCTACATTAACAATTCTATTTCCGATTCTGGTCCATTCCGAGTTCAAGTAGAGATCCATAGATAAATCCCCAGCTTGAATCTGGCGGTCCCATATCATTTCTCCAGTTCGCATCTCATATTCCCTACACTTTATCCACCAAGTATCACCTCTATTTCGCTTTTCACCACCGGTGGATCGAAAACAACGAACACCGAATCAGCTTGTTGCTGTAACAAATTAACTGGACCTCCTCCATCTCCATCGATTAGTGAGCGCCATAGACTTAAACCACCAGATATGCCTGGCATACTAGTGATAGGGATACATCCTCAAGGTAGAACACTAGATAGATTTGTTAAGCATGTTATAGAGCTGGAGGGATTGGTCTCAGAGGCACATTAACTCATGCATGAACATGCAGTAAGAGGCAGTTAACCTCTATATGTGTTCCCCACACTCTAGTGGTTAGCACCAGTGGCACCAGTGGCACCAAACTCAAGTAAATGACCCCAAAGTTAGGAAAGATGACCCATTAGAATATATATGGAAAATGGAGGATTATATAATCCTAACACCCCCCTTAATCCTAACTTGGACAAATTTGGGACCTGGAAACTAGGCCAAAAGTCACTCATACAATCTAAAAGAATTAAAAGATGCTTAATAAACTAAGGGAAATGGGGAGAATCTCATGGGAACCCCTCCACCCCCCTCCTCAAAAAAGTAGTGAATCAGGAAAACAAGCTATACTTAAGAGAAAATTTTTCCTCTTTGGGTAAAAACTTGAAAATTTTTTGCTGCAATTTGAAGCACTATGCAGCAACAAATGCAATATCTTGGTTCTTCTATGTAGCAACATCTTGAGACTGTGCATGTGAACCTCTACAAATTAAATGATTATGTCTGTAGGAGTTTTTCTCTTTGGAAGAAGAAGAATATGCTCAACTAAATCAAGAACATAGACAAATGTAAGATGAAAACTAGACCCATGTAGAGCAACTGAGATCAACTGATGAGAGAGAAAAAGTGCTTGAGAATTTGAACCATGTGAGAAAATACCAAGAAACTTATATATTGCAGCCTTGAACATCAAACCATGTGAGGTAAAATCAACTCCAAGTGCTAGGAGCAAGTGTCCAACCGGCTGCATAATGACTCCATCTTTACTAGTTCTATGAGGAGATGAGCACGTGATCAAGTAAAAAGGTAGAGAAGCCCTGGGACTGTGGAGAGTGAATGCTTGAGATTCATAATATGATATAGCTTCAAAAATAACCAATTATTCACAAAATATAATATCATCAAACTCATGAGAGAAAAATGACATTAAATCCCCAACAACAATTTCGAAAGAGACTTGAGGTACTTGATTTTTCTCACCAAAATTGATGAGAACAAATACAAGCATTTCTATAGGCTCTTGAAGTTAAAACTTGAACCATGATAAGGTCATATCAGATCCAAGAGTGCGGAAGAAAGCCAAGTGCCCCACCAAGATGGTAGGTACACAATTTTCTCCTTCTTCAACAAAACTCTGAGTATTGGTGCATGCAATCATGTAGGAATTTGATGGAAGCTCTAGATCAAAGAGAGTGAATGGATCACTCCTAAAATATGATATTTCTTCCAAAATATTCAAAGTATTACTTTTCTACACACCAACAACAACATTAGAGAGAGAGAAATCAAATTCCTCTTCATTTTATGAAGCAATCACTGGCAAACTTTGCACATAATTTAAAATAGAAGAATGACAGGAGAATGCATGCATAGAATGGAAGGAGATTTTTTATTCAATAACAAAGATTCAAATGTCTTCTTCTGGATAATATATATGAGAAGATGAAATATAAGATATCTCATAAACTTTTAGAGCATCAGGAGAAGGAGTCACTCCAAGGAGAATTTCTTCAATTCAAATTGACTGTGTTAAAGATTCTGCTTCTTCTTCATCTTGAAAAACTTTCTTTGGTGAGTCAGTGTGAGTCATCTGATATACATACAACAAATTTGTTGCAAGAGAGGGAATAAATAGTATATTCTTGAACTCATCATGCTGGATTTCAATAGAACCTCTCCCATCAACTGGGATTTGGGAGTCATCTCCCATATGAGTGCTAGGTCCTCCTGATAGAGTGAGAGTGGTGAAGGATTCCCTAAAGGAAACCATGTGATTGGATGCTCCAGAATATATCAAGTAAGTCTTCGACAGAGTGAGGCCTTCCTTCAAGGCATGACACCTCTCATATTCTTCATTCTGCTGTCCAACATTAGACATCTCTGCACCTTCTAAAAGGGAAATATTGTTATGTTTGAGGAGTGTTGTCAAATGGTCAATGTTATTCTTCATGTGTTGGTTTTCTGGATGAAAGCTTCTCATACAGTATGGACACTTAGTATTCTCTTTCTTGGAACCTAAGGCTCCATCAGAATATCTTCGATTCTCCTTTGGCATTGAATTGCTGTTTTTGGTCTCCCTCCCTTTGTGCTTCCCTCTTGATTGTGCATTGTTTGAGTCTGTCACTAAGAGTGCTTGATTCAATGGAGGTTTGAATCACTCCCACTCGAACCAATGTATCTTGCTGTTGTATTAATGACTCAACAAAACATCTAGAGTAGGCATATTCCAAGTAGGGATGGAAGCTCTTCCAGAATGGAATGTGGAGACAAAGACAAAGTAATATGTGCCAAGCTTGCTCAGTACTGATAGAACCAATTGCTCATCTTTCCTCTCAAATCCACATTGTTTACATTGCAGTATAGTGACTTGTATTTTGTGAAAATTTTCTGAATAGTTTTGAAACTGCTAGGATGCAGTGTAATGATCTCATTCTCCAATATGTTCCCTCGAAGCTCATCTTATTTTATGAACAAAGATTCAAGCTTCTCCCAGCTTCCTTCGGAGTCCTTAGTCCCTCAAGGTGGAAAAAAGATATTGATAGGTATGAGTGCACAAGAAGCCAAAGGATTCATCCAAAGGATTCAAAAGCTTGTTCTTCTCAGCAGGGTGATGGGGCTCTGTCTCTCTTCCCATTGTCATCCTAAATAGGCCAATCTTGCACAAAGAGACCTGCATATCTTCCCTCCAATCAACATAGTTGAAGGGTGTAAGGATTCAGGGTACAAGAGTTGAAGGATCCATCAATCTGTATGCCGATCAATCAATTCCTCAACAAGCTACGTAGGTATCTACAAGTAACACTGTAAAGAGAAAAATAAATTCTTAATCATGTCAGTTTCAAGCCTTCCATGTCACATGCCCCTATTTTGCAAAAAAAACAATATTATCTTATTTGATTTTATTTAATGACAATATGCTAAATTTTATGCTAAGTAGTAATTGATGACTCAGCAGAGTCAAGGATATTTAATGTAATTATGAATTATTTAATTATAAATAAATAAAGGTGGAGACAACAACTTAGGAGAGCTGTTAAAAGAGTGTTTACTGGTCAAATTGGTGGAGGAGACTGGGTGGAGAGCAAACAGACATGTGGCATCATCTTCAAACCACTTCAAATTGTTGCAGGTGGAAACCTCCCTATATTTTGGGTCATGATTCCCCAAGAAAGTGGAATCAGAGTAGGTGTCTCAATTAATTGCAACTGACCCAAAAGACCTAAGCAGTCTTTATAAAAATTCCCATTGAAGAGAGCTGAGGCTGCTCATTCTAGAGAAGTGATCATTCAGGTGAATGTACTTCAGAGAAATTCAAAGGAAGAGAATTATGGAAAGATTTTGAGGGGATAACTACTAAGTGATCTAGTGCAGCTTTTCAGCTGAAGGATCTTATTGCTGAGTGCATAGTGTATTACTGATTCATTGGACTAGTCTATTGTTTGCATGCTCCACCAGTTCTCAGCCAAAAAGACCAGGAACATGCTCGGGGGTCCTGAGGAAGCGTTGTTTGAGCGCTCTCCAGGAGATGGTAGGGAGGAACGACCTCCTAACGCTATTGTTGTCTATTCTAATCAGGTTCTACATTATTTTGTTTTACTATGTTAGATAGTTAAATATGAATCTGATTGTAAATGAATGTTAAATATTTAGTTGTAAAATGTTAGAGTTAGTAATCTTTTAGACTATTGAAGAAATAAATCTGAAATAGTAATGTGTTAATATGGAAAATAATTCTAATCTGTGTTTTTCCACACCTGGAAGGACCAGGCCCTACTCCAGCACAGACAGAGTATTTAAAGTAGATGAAGAAAATGATAGGAGATTGAATTGAATAGATGTGGTTCTGCATTTTATAATAGCAGAGTAATTTATTTCAGTATGTAGGTTATTATTAAAAAGAACAATAATCTGGTTATCTATGTTTATTGTTTTACAAGCTTATTTATGTAAATGTACTGGAAAAGAAATAGTAGTAATCTAGTACAGGTAGAAGGATTATTATGTTAAGAAAATACCCTAGTAGATAAGATGTTGTGTTTACATACAATAGCTTATTCTTTTTTTATTTCTAGTTAAAATATGTTGGATATTAAACTGGGTTATGTTACATATATATTCCTTTGTGTTTATTTAGTAACTATTTGCAAATGCAGTAGATGTTATGTTACATATATATTCTTTTGTGTTTATTTAGTAACTATTTGCAAATGCAGTAGAAATATCACAGTCAAGCTACTTTGTTACATTCAGTTCAATAAAGAAATAAAATTCAAATACTTTGTTTTATTTACTAATAATATCAACTAAACTAAGTCTAAAAAATACTATAAACCAAGTAGGGTGTTATTAAAGTATTTAAATTATAAAGAATAAACTAGGTTACAGAGCCTATGTATATCTTTTCAAAGAACTCTGAGTAAACTCTATTTGTCATTTATTAAATAAAAACAATAAGAATATGATAATAACTAACATAAAAATAAATATCTATTTATGAAAAGAACTATTTTAAATTTAACAAACAGGTTATACCTGTAAATGTAAACTACAGGGTTGAAACCCTAAACCAATATTATTTTTACAAATGACATACATTTAAGCTATAATCCAATTACTTGGATTATTTTATTAATAAACAATTACACTAATATAAATTGTTTATAGTCCATTAAGGACAAATGTAATGTTACAACTGAAAAATTTCACAACACACCTGTAACACTAATTAAAACAAATTTAACAAGTAACAGAACCTATTAAAAATAAATTGAAAGATTTATTTAAACAAGGGTTTCATTCAGGAACACACTAGCTCGTATTTCCCGAGCAATATGTAAATATTACAAATACACTATGACTGAGTTACAGTCCTAAAATAAATAACCATATTATATATACAAAATATAATAGACAATAAATTCTTTATTCACAGTCAAATAGGGTAAAACCCTAAGTTACACAGAGTCACAAAAAATACTATTATTGTAAGCGAGTCCGAGCTCAAAAGAAATCTTTAAAAAAAAACCATTGTATTGCATTGACAGGCCGTAAGGCTAGGATTTAAAACTATTTACAACAACCAGCTCACAGTCGGGACTACCCATCGAGTTAGCGAGGGTTTGAAGACATATTAAAACCAACAACAACTTTTAAAAAGAAACTGCATAGCTAATGGCGAAGCTGGACAAGCTTCCAAGCTCAGGGTTTCCAAATTGACAACCCTGCTACAAGTAGGGTAAGAACCCATTCGTTGAACATAGGGATTGCTGGATTGAAGGCACGACCTTCGAAGACAGCCAGCATATTCTTCTTCATGGTTGGCAAATGTAGTCTCAAGTTCCTGCAAGGAGATTTCAATACAGGGTGTTAATTACGAAACTCTTAAAATATTGTAAACCCTACTGTAAAAACAACCATGCTGTAGATCTTCTATGTTGAAAATAACACTAAATAATTACCTTAAATAAGAATGTTGAACAGTCTAATGGAGAGACTGTCACTAACTGCAAACTGCTCATATGAATCTCCAAACCCTACGACAATGAAGGAGCACAACCAACAGCAGCGAAGCCTCAGCTTCGCACAACAATGATAGGCCACGGAGAAAAGAAAAAGGGCGTTACAGACAGGCTGCAAGCCAAGAGAAAACGAAACCAACAAACTCTTGCAGAGTAAAAAACCCACAGTTACAAAGAAATGGCAACGAGACCAAACACCAGAGGCTATAGCAATGTAAACTTAAGCGTTGGAGCAAGATAGAACAGTGAGAACACTCACAGCCGCCATGAGACCTTGCAGAACAACCCGAAGGCCATCATGAACATCAGAGGGAAAATGACAAAGCGTTTAGGGTTACAAGAGTTATATACCACCAATACATGGCTAGGAGGTGACCACGTGCCATCAAATATTCTAACCATGCATGGGTCGATTCAATAGTTTACCTGCGTTCCAATAATTCCAATTATTTAAACATTGATTCTTATCAAAACGATGCATGAACTATAATGTATGCCTTAATACATCACATCGTAAATCATATGTAAGTTTATCATAATGTTTGTTAGCCCGACTTTGGGCGTTGGGTAAAACAACATTATATTAATGTTGACCTAATGAAAAGTGATAATCACTTAATTATTGGTTAACCCTAAAAAAAATCATGCTTAGAACCTTTTAAACTATAAGTAGATTTTTATGCTTATATGCATTGTTGAATATGCATGTTTATAACCCTTTTAAAACCAACAATTTGAATGGTAATGAATTATAAAGTTGGGTAGCATAGTAGAAGAATATATTCATGAATTTCTTTTACAAAGTTCAATTTTGGTTTAAACTTTCATAGACACTAGTTGCTTCTCAACATGTCAATTGCTAGTAATTTACCATGAATATTTATTTGGTAAGATAATTGTGTGATTATACAAGATAACTTGTACTTAACATAGGGTAGAAATTTGTTCATAGTAGAAGGATATACCATAATAGCCATTATGGAAATTAACTTAATGTAAGAAAGACGTTATGGTAATAATAAGAATTACAATGTGTTGCAGCTGCAACAATTTCCCAAAATTCAAAAAATTTCGGGACCCTCCTTTTGCTTATTTTGGTTTGACTTTTGATTTGGTTTGATGATTCTGCAGAAAAACTATTCCTAATGCCAGAAATGTTTCTCTACTTGTTTAAGTTTACCTTGCCATCGAACTCATTTTTGAGTGTTTGAGTCGGAAGTTTAGTCACTTGCGCTCCCACCGTTGCAGAAAGGTAATAAGAAACCAGGTCCGATTGTTTTCTCCGATGCCTTATTCACTTTTGTCTCAATCAGCTGTCGTTTGGATTTCCGTCGGGACATATTGTCTCTAAGTTTTCTGCAGTTGTGGATGGTGCATCACCTTAATTTTTTCAATCCCGTCGATTTGTTTCACCGATCCTTAAGTTTTCGGCATCCGCCGTTGCGGCGTTGAAAAGCGCTGTCTTTCGGGTGGTTTGATTTTATTTTTTGCGGAAACGATGTTTCTTGATTGAAATTAAGTTGGTTTTTTCTCCAATTTTGATGGTTTGCGGAACTCAATGTCTTTTACGTTTCCGCCGTTGCGGCTCCTCATCCCTCTATCGCTCCGACGTTTTAATCTTGCGATCTTCGATGCTTTTATTGTTTAGTTTCTTTCTGGTGCCTCGGCGGTTCTCCCAGTTGTTTTACCACCTGATGTTTCAGGAGTAAATGTTCATATGATCTCCGATCCTTGTGTTTTAACCACCCGATGTTTTCTCCCGCCGCTTATGGTTGACCGGGTACATATATATGGGGCCAGGTAGTTGATTATTTTATTGTTATTTTGAACTGTCGCTGCGCTGTGGTTGTCCCTCGAGCTAACCAGGATCCTTGCTGTCGGTACCTCGTTCCTAGGTGGCTCCGCCGTGGAAAGTAAATGGTTTTCCTCCCACCAGTCGCGCAACAGTGCTAGGTAGGCTCTTGTACTCGTTATCCGATTCCGTTCGACTGGATGTTTTAATTATTTATTTTCGCGGTTAGGGTTTTCACGCCATTTTCCATTGTAACATGTATATATGTGGAGGCGAGTCTTGGTATTGTTAGTAGGGGAGTTCTGTTGCCCACGGGGTGTTCCCTTTCCGTGGCCGTTATGGCCTTTTGCCCTGCACTCAATGGTTGGGGAAACCGGTGCAAATGGCCGTTACGCTGTCTACACCAGTCTGCCTCATTTTATGTTTGGCCGTTCGGGGAAGGTCTTCATGGCCTCCCTGTGGAATGTCGGACTGGTTTCCCCTACTCCGGTGACCCACATCTTGCAAACCAAGACCGTGTTTTTACCTCGCTGTTTCGAGTGATCTGGTTCACGGTCGAATTCGAACCCGAACCGGTCTGGGGTAGTATAGCATCGCCTAGCTTAAGACGGACCGTAGAAGGCACATAAATAGTGCTACCTTCTGAATCGGCTTTGAGTGGCTTGAGTAAGTGCCTCCATTGTTCCACGTAGCATAGTGGTCATGGCGCCCACAGAGAGCCCGAGGTTGTTTCATTTTAACGTAGACCTTGTTTCCCACTCGAGCTTTGTTGATTGAGCCGATTTCAGTGTTAGACAGGAGTATTGGTGTGAAAATATTTGCTTAATTTGATTAATTGCCGTCATGTTTAATGCATATGAGGTAAAACGTTTACATGGTTATCTCAATCTCTACAATTTGTCTGGAAATAACCTAACAATTACAATTTTATGTGACAGGAAGATTCCTTCGAACTCAAAATGTCTAAGAGTCAAAAGAAGAAGGCCCCTATGGTCGAAGAGGAACCTGACGTCGAAGTCATCACCAAGACAGAATACATTTACGAAGACACCAAATGCATAACTAGTGTAGAGCCTGAGTATCATTGGGGAGACATCTACAGGTTGATCACGCACCGAGAGGTGCCTGATATAGGTTTTGAGGAAGAAAACATATACGCCAACATAGAAAGGTCTTCATTGATGAAGATTGCTACAAGACCTGAGCTATTTCCATGCTCTGAAGTGATTGGGTGGATTCTGCCCAGGGCAGATGTAACCATCATGATTCTTGAGAATGTTGATAAACAAGGCTATGCTGCCTATAGCCCTGGATATGTATCCCTGGCCTACCACTTTCCAGAAGCACACATATATTTAACTGAAGATTGGCTGAGAAAAATCAGGATGGACCTCGTCGAGACCCTCAAGAGGATGCTCATGCCTGGAAGAAACTTTAGAACCAAATCGACGGGGGAATATGACACCGCAATATTAAGAACCCCTTACAGGTTCATTGCCTTAATGCTCAATAGAATTTTTTGGAGAGCCCATGGCAAAAGCTTCAAATTGGAGTGGATGCCAATAATTTTTTATGTCACGACATAGGGGACCGTTTTCAACTGGGCCAACATAGTGTCAAATATCCTTTCGCCCTGCATGGCCTTAGCTTTGGGAAGAGTGTCCCAAAAAAGGTCAAAATTTTACATGAGCTCCATACTCATTGATTGCATACTATGCAATCAACCTTTCCCTGGCCTAAGGTGCATCTGGGACTGGGAAAGGATACCTGTTTACTCCGCATTCAAGCCACTGTGGGCTCACAAGTACCATAGTCACTATAGGGAGGTCTATGAACATTTTATCATGCCATTATATACTCTTATTTTCTTAAAAGAATGTGACTGCATGTCGGAGGAGGCATTGCAGGTGATCGAAGAGTATGCTGATTATTATTTGACTGAGGATGGGATCTATTTCATAATGTTTGGAGGCTCTAGAGCACCCTCGCTACTGCCTAAGTATGCCACAGACTATATAATTCACAAATAGGCAGTTAGACAAGTCTTCTTAGATGGCATAGGAAGAGAAAAGAAGAGCTGCACAAGCGGCAGCCAGAAAAGCAGAAGAAGATGCCAAGATCGAAGAAAAAGAAAGGAAAAGGAAGCTAGATGAAGAGCTGAAGAAATAGGAGGTAGCGAGGATGAAGCTGACCCAAACAGTGACAGAATAGTCAGCCTTTGACATAGCAGACATTCATGCCCAGGACGTGGAGAACCTTGACATTCAAGACTCTGAAGTACCTGCTGTCAGCACACCTGGACAGTCTATGGCCCCCACCCTTAGACTAGTCCCCTTTGAATAGAAGAAAGGGGAAGCGGTCCCTGATTTTAATACTATCTTTTATGACAAAGAAAAGAAAAGGATAGTAAAAAGAACTGAGAAGAAGGTTGAAACAAGGGGCCTGTCTGGTAAGATGATAACTGATACGACCGTTGTATACGGAACAGACAGAGACCCCAAATTCACTATCAGAGTAGGGGCTGCATTGATCCATGCTTCAGAGGACAATGTAGATAGAATAATGACAGATCTGGAGCAGTCTAAGAAGTCTTCTTCTCAACTAAAAGACACACTAAGAAAGGAAAGAGAAGAAAACAATAAGTTAAAGAGAAAATTTGAAGACGTGCAGAAGGAGATAAAGTCTTCAAAGGCTGAACTTCAGGTTCTCCAAGTAGAGAGAAGATCTATGGAGACTTCCCAGGAGTGTCTGGAGAAAGTACAACAAGAATATCAAGAGTTGAGGGCAGAGAAGGAACAACTGCTAGGAAAGATAGAGGATCTAGAGCTGCAAAAGACCACCTTGGAAGCGAATGAGAGGCAATCTCAAGAAAAGGAGGCAAAACTTCAAGAGCAGATTACCTCGTTGACAACAACTTTAGAGGAAGCCAAAGAACAACAAGTTAGTCTCCAACCTTTCAAAGAACATGTGCTGGCACGGAAAGCCAAGATGCTTCAGTTGCAGATGGCCATAGAAGAGGAAAGATGCAGGGTTTTGCAAGTAGATGGTCGATTGGAGGAGATTTTGGAGACCTCCTCCTATTTTGATGACAGATCTTAGGACATCCTGGAAGTCCTGACAGCAAGGATGGAAATACTAGAGAACAATGAAGAAGCTCCTGTAGAGCTGCCCTCAAAAGATCAACAGGCCCTTAAGCAAGACTACGACTTATTGGAGTTTTCCATCAACACAGCCGAGGAGTTCAAGAAGGATGTTAGAAAGACAAAAGGGGCATGTACAGAATTATTTAGAAGACTTCTGATTACTCATAACCGATGCCAAGTAGAAGCTGAACAGAGAATAGATACTTTTCCGGACCACAAGCTATTTGTGGAAATTTTGCAGAAAAGGTACCAAGAAGAGGAAAGAAGAATACAACACATTAAAACTCTCGATGACCAGACCTTAAGGAATGAGGTAGATCATTCCACAGTCAGTTTTGAACTATTAGAAGATCAGCTTCGCTTGAGTGTAGCCAGAATTGAAGCTATCAGGAACCAGGCTGCAAAATTCGAGATAAATATTCATTTTTTGGAACCTTCTAAGTTTGAAGGCATCGCCTCAGAGGCTTCAGCTTGGAAGAAATTTCTAAATAATGAAGCGGGGCCCTCCTCATGAATATTTGTCCATTTTGTAATATGTTGCAATTTTGTAAACACTTAGTGAAAGTAAAATTTTGGGAGGCGAAGAGTTGGGGAATCCCATGAGTTATTTGTAGGCAGCCCAACAGTCTTATTCTTTTTGTATAAATACGGAGGACTTAGAGGAGAACAAGGACTTTTCCCAGTTAGACAAGTAAAGAGATATTGTAAGAAGAACTACTTTTTTGTTGCAATAAAGAATTACTGTTTGCCTATCGAAGAAAGTTTGGTGGGACGTTCAAATGTTATGCTATGGATTGGTGGAAGATGAACTATTTCGTTTTTCAGCTTTTTTTTCCATTAATTGTGAGATTGTTCTAACTCTTAGGACTTATGTTCTTGTTTGAATGATTTCTGGTTTATTCTGTGAAATTACCACCATGAGTAATGAATGCTGTTCATAAGCAATTAGCTATCTGATTGTTTAAATATCTTTAATAGTTCATGTGTTTTGGGACGAAATATCAACCATCTGTAATTTCTCTTTACAATGCATGTGCAATACACATTACTCATTAATAAGTTACAATTTGGCTCCCTACGGATAGGTAGAAGGTTAGATTTACTTTATTACTGTGTATGTGATTTAGGTGCTTGTGAGTTCTAAGCCGAGAGGTAAGAACCTGCGCATCACCTTATGACTACTCCTTGCATCCTTTATCACCCTGCATGTTAATTAGGCACGTGCATATCATACTTTAAGTAAAAAATACAAAAATATATACGGTGGACCGGGCCACAACCGGTAAAAAAATTTAGTTTTGTTACTTGACCTACGGTAGCCGGACCGTAAACCGGACGGATTCCCTACGCCAAACAGTCACGGGCTAGTTGGGAACGTTGAATGGGGAGAATCCCTTGCTATTGTTGCCTGCAAATTTCCAGGTCTCAACACAATGATATAACCTTACTCAAGTCCTTATTCTTTGGAACAATATTGATTGACTTAGATTTAAGAAGTAAAGGCAAATAGTTTTCCATGTGAAACGATGCAGTTGATTTTACACTAATCAAGCTTATAATTTGAAGAAGTTTTACAGGCATTGAGTTTCCCTACAGAATGTAAATATCGATCAGCTTGGTACTCAAGTAAATAATACGATAAGGTATATGATACAATAGTACATGCAGTACAACATTGACGAGGAAGCTAATAACCTGTCAATGAGCAACTGAGTTGCACATATAAGTAATAGGTTGATACCTACCATAAGTAGTAAGTTAAAAATGAAATCAAATTTTATATTCTAATGATAATCTTACTATCAGTATTGATAGAAACTCTTCTATGTATAAAAACAAATAGTACGTATAAGTGTAACAATGCAAGTTAAGCATGTTAAAATAAAAATGAATATACGACAAAGATTACAAACTTAAAGTCCACAGTAAGTATCTTTAGTGTCACTAAGTTTGATAAAGAAATGAACTTGTTTATCGGAACTTTGCTTACAAGAAAAACTAGAGAAAATAAACTACTTTACCTCATTAAAGTTGCTTGGAATTTACCAGCTTATTTTAATAAGCATATTAATTGCAATTAGAAACACTTCTTGATACTTTATGAATTTAAAACGTCTACTTGTTCAATCATACCTGTAAACCTGTAAGAAGCAGTAATATTTCTGCGTTAGCATAAATGCTAAGTAAGCCCAGGATTCAAAGTTAGATTCCACCTACTTGCCATAAAGAAGACTCATCAGTAACCGAAAGAAAACAATATACAAGTAAATCTTTTCATGTTACGAAAATGAAATTGTTTTAGTTAACGTAATTTAAAAATGTGTAATACTAATTGTTGGTCTGTTTCTTTTTCCGCTAACCTTTAGCTGTTAGTAAACCATATATTCAGCATTTTATGTTATCTCAAAATTTTAAATTTTTGTGAAAATTTGGGGTTTTGACATGTGGTATTAGAGCACAAGGTTCAAACACTAGGCCTTGATGAAGCCCAACTAACTTTTATGAAACAGTAATTTGAATTATTATGCTGATGTGTTTTCTTTTAAATGTTATTCAACAGAGAAATTGTTTCTAAAGTTTAACAAACAGGTATGGAAAGGCTGGAGGAATATGCATAAGAGGAATGTCCATTTACTGAACTAGAAAACTTACCAAGAGACCCTATACAAGGAGATCTAACCACCAATTCCTCAGAACTGTTACAAACAGTAAAAGACTTAAAATATGAAACAAAATCTATAAAACAAGAGAATGAAAGGATTCCGAGGGCTCAGGAGGAGTTGAATCAGATCCTAACATAAAGGTTTCAAACTGAGGGTAAGGGTAGAAGAACTGAATCTGAAGATACAAGTCATCAAAATAAATTTAAAAAGATGAAACATACTAAAAATGAAAGTAGTTCATCTTCAGAGGTGTTTGGTGAACAACGTAATTTGTATTCTACTAGTGATAGTAGTGATGACAATCATTATACTAAAAAGAGGAAATACAAACCTTATGAGGAAATTTCTGGGGAATTCAAAAAGATAAAACCACCAACATTCAATGGAGAGACTGAGAAGGGGGAGGAAGCAGAATCCTGGTTATTTGGGATGAAGAAGTTCTTCCAAATATATAACTATTCTAACCAATTAAAGGCTAGAATGGCTATCTACAATCTCTTAGGAAATGATGACATTTGGTGGCAAGACTTGAAGAGAGTTAAGGGAATAAAAGAGAAGAATGTAAATTGGAGTACCTTCAAGAGATACTTTAAAAATAAATTTATGTCTGAGCAATACTATGAAGAGAGAGCAAAAGAATTTTATGAGCTTAAATTAGGATCAATGACAAAGAAAGATCTAAACAACAAGTTTTTAAGTTTGCTTAGGTATATGCCATACCTTGTAGATGAGAAACCAAAGGTACAACGATTCCTCAGCTGTCTACCTCATCATATTAAGGACAAGATTGAGTATGACAATCAAAATACTTTGGAAGAAGCTATGAGGAAAGCCAACTTCTGTTATGAACAGAATCAGAAGAAGGAAAGCATGACCAACTGGAAGGCCAAGAAGAAAAAATAACCAGTATGATCAAAAGAAGAAAGAATTTGTGCCCAACCAAAATTCTAAGAACAATAAGGCCAGGAATTTTTCTAACAAGAATTTTCAAGGAAATAAGAATAATTCAAAAAGAAATCAGAATAATTCCAAGGTTAAAGAATTTGCTAATAACCATGGTAATTACACCAAGAAATTTGAATGCAAGAACCTATAAAGTGCTGGGAGAGTAATGGCCCACACTATGCTTCAGTCTGTTCTAATCAGAAAAAGACTGTTAGTAATATTCATACCATATAGGAGGAGATGACTGTTGGAGAATTAGCGAGGACTATGCCCAGAATCAATGCAGCCTTAGAGAATCGACAAGTAGAATATCAAACTTCCATGGTGGAAGTAGAAGGTATGATAAATCAAACCCCTATAACTATTTTAATTGATCCAGGAGCTAGTCTCAGTTATATTTCACATAAAATGGTAGAAAAATGTAAGTTGCCTATTGAACAATTTGAAAATTCTTGGTTAGTTCAGTTAGCCACTGGTGCTAAAAGGAAGGTAGCTTGTTTTGTAAAAGAATGTGCAATAGTTATGGATCATTTTGAAACTGTTGTGAATATTAATGTATTACCTCTTGGTTCTTATGATTTAATCATCGGTATGGATTGGTTAGAACAACATAGGGTAATTTTAAATTGTTATGATAAAACCTTTACATGTGTAAACCATGATGGAAAACCAATAAGTGTAAAGGGGATCCCTAGAAAAACAACTATAAGGAAGATTTCTACTCTGCAGCTTAAGAGAGTTGTTAGGAAAGGTTGTAAAGCTTATGCAGTAACAATAACTTATGAGGGGAATCTAAATAAGATAGATAAATTAAAATTGAAAGACATACCAGTCTTAAGAGAATATGTTGATGTATTTTCAGAAGAAATTCTAGGACTACCTAGGAAAAGGGAATTGGATTTTACCATTGAGCTAGTACCTGGTGTAGTACCTATCTCAAAGGCCCCTTATCGAATCAACATATTTGAACTTAATGAATTAAAGTCTCAATTAAAAGAACTTATTGATAAAAAGTATATTCGACCTAGTGTCTCTCTGGGGGGCACCTGTCATCTTCATTAAGAAAAAGGACAAAACCATGCGAATTTGCATAGATTACCGTTAGTTGAATAAGATGACCATGGAAAATCGATACCTGTTGCCTTCCATAGATGATCTATTTGATAAACTGCGTGGAGCCACGGTGTTTTTGAAAATAGATTCAAGTTCTAGATATGATCAAGCTAGGATTAAAGATGAAGACATCTTTAAAACAACTTTTAGAACTCGATATGGCCATTACGAGTTTGTTGTCATGCCATTCGGGATTACTAATGCCCCAGCTGTTTTTATGTGTTTAATGAACAACATTATGCATAAATATCTAGATAAGTTTGTAGTCATGTTCATCGACGATATATTAATCTATTCAAAAACTGAAGAAGAACATAAAGAACATTTAAAAATTGTTTTGCAAGAGTTACGAGATCATCAACTCTTTGCAAAGTTTAGTAAATGTGATTTATTCAAGGATAAGATTCAGTAATTAGGTTATGTGGTGACCAAGGAAGGGATTTAAGTAGATCCCGAAAAGATAAAGGCGATCGAAGATTGGCCAGTTCCTAAGGATGTAACTGATGTTCGATATTTCATGGGAATTACCGGTTATTACCGGAGGTTCATTGAAGGTTTTTCAAGGATTGCGAATCCAATAACTTCTTTGTAGAAGAAAGGAAAGAAGTTTGATTGGAACCAGAAATGTGAGGAAGGCTTTAAAAAGTTAAAAACTTTATTAACTAGCGCACCTATTTTAAGAATAGCTGATCCAAATAAAGAAGTTGTAGTGTGCACTGACGCCTGCAATGATGGTTTAGGCGGTGTTTTGACTCAAAAGGGGCATGTTATTACCTATGAGTCTAGAAAATTAAAAATTCATGAAAAGAATTATGCAACTTATGATTTGGAATTAGCAGCTGTTATACATGCTTTAAAGATGTGGCGACATCACCTAATTGGCATAAAATTTATTTTAATGACTAATAATAAAGGACTAAAGTACCTGTTAGATTAGCCTAATCTAAATGCCAGACAAGCTAGGTGGCTAGCTCTTCTAAGTGAGTATGATTTCGAAATTCATCACATTAAAGGTAAAGAAAATAAAGTTGTTGATGCATTAAGTAGGAATGCAAGGCTGAATTTCACAGCAGTTATCAACACTTATACAACAAATATGGATGAACAACTTAAATCAGGAATAGAACAAGATGAAATTTACCAAAATTTACAAGTTAAAACAAAAGAAAATCCAACAGAAAGCTTAAGTAAAGGGTATAGTTTGAATGCAAAAGAATTTTTACTGTATAAAGACAGAATGTATGTACCTAATATACCTAAAGTTAAATTATTAATTTTGGATGAAATCCATAAAACTCCATACTTAGGTCATCCAGGCTATCAAAAGACTATAACTATGTTAAGAAAAGAATATTTTTGGCAAAATATGAAGACTGAATGAGCAGAATACATCACTAGGTGTTTCGAATGTCAGTAGGTGAAAACTGAACATCAACACCCAACAGGATTAATTCAACCATTACCCATTCCTAGCTGGAAATGGGAGATAATTAGTCTCGATTTTGTTACTAGACTGCCTAGAAATCAGAATTTAAATGATTCTATTATGGTAGTAGTTGATAAGTTAAGTAAAGCAGCTCACTTTATACCTGTTAAAACTACATACAAAGCTGCAAACATAGCTGATATCTTTCTAAAACAGATTTTTCAACTGCATGAAATACCGAAAGTCATAATCTCAGATAGAGATCATAAATTTACAGGTAAATTTTGGAAATCTCTGTTTACAGGATTAAACACTACATTAAATTTTAGTACTTCATTCCATTCTCAAATAGATGGACAAACTGAAAGAGTAAACCAAGTACTGGAAGATTTATTAAGAATGTATGTGAAAGACCAGCCAGGTAAATGGGAGGATTATTTGCATCTGGTAGAATTTGCTTATAATAATAATTATCAGGCATTAGCCATATTTAGTCCTTTCAAAATTTTGTATGGAAGGAAATGTAATACTCCTATCTCTTGGAGTAATCCAGTGGATAGATTAGTATTAAGTGCTGAACTGTTAAAGGAAATGGAAGAAATTATAAAACATGTGCAAGGTAATTTGAAAGTTGCATAGGATCAACAGAAAAGTCAAGCAGACCTTAAAAGAACTCCAAAAGAGTTTCAGGTAGGTGAACATGTGTTCATCAAGGTGAGGCCCAAAAAGAGCTCTATGAGATTGGGGAGTTGTGCAAAACTAGCACCTCGTTACTGTGGTCCATTTGAAATACTGTCCAGGATTGGACAAGTAGCTTATCAATTAGCATTACCACCAAATTTAAGAGTACATAATGTTTTTCACATTTCTGTATTAAAGAAATATGTTCATGATGCTACTCATGTTGTTAACTAGAATGATGTATAGGTGGAACCAGAAGGATATTTTCTGGTGGAACCGGACTGTATCCTCGGGAGGAGGGAGATCACACTTCAAAACTGCACCATTGGAAAGGTGAACGTGCAATGGAAGCACCTTAGTCCAGAGGAAGCCACCTGGGAATTGAAAAGTAATATGCGAGATGCATATCCAATTTTGTTCTAGGGGGATTCCGAGGATGAAGAATAAATAACATCGAGGACGATGTTATGTTCTAAGGGGGTGTGTATGTCACATGCCCCAATTTTGCAAAAAAAAAAATTATCTTATTTGATTTTATTTAAGGACAATATGTTAAAGTTTATGCTAAGTAGTAATTGATGACTCAGCAGAGTCAAGGATATTTAATGTAATTTTGAATATTTTAATTATAAATAAATAAAGGTGGAGACAACAGCTTAGGAGAGCTGTTAAAAGAGTGTTTACTGGTCAAATTGGTGGAGGAGACTAGGTGGAGAGCAAACAGACATGTGGCAGCATCCTCAAGCCACTTCCAACTGTTGCAGGTGGAAACCTCCCTATATTTGGGGTCATGATTCCCCAAGAAAGTGGAATCAAAGCAAGTGGCTCAATTAATGAAAACTGACCCAAAAGACCTAGGCAATCTTTTTAAAAATTCCCATTGAAGAGAGCTGAGGCTGCTCATTCTAGAGAAGTGATCATTCAGGTGAATGTACTTCAGAGAAATTCAATGGAAGGGAATTGTGGAAAGAGGTTGAGGGGATAACTGCTAAGTGATCTAGTGCAGCTTTTCAGTAGAAGGATCTTACTGCTGAGTGCAGAGTGTATTACTGAGTCATTGGACTAGTCTATTGTTTGCATGCTCCACCAGTTCTCAGCCAAGAAGACCAGGAATAGGCTCGGGGGTCCCGACGAAGCGTTGTTTGAGCGCTCTCCAGGAGTTGGTAGGGAGGAATGACATCCTAACGCTGTTGTTGTCTATCCTAATTAGGTTCTACATTATTTTGTTTTACTGTGTTAGATAGTTAAATCTGAATATGACTATAAATGAATGTTAAATATTTAGTTGTAAAATGTTAGAGCTAGTAATCTTTTAGACTATTGAAGAAATAAATTTGAAATAGTAATGTGTTAAGATGGAAAATAATTCTAATCTGTGTTTTTCCACACCTGGAAGGACCAGGTCGTACTCCAGCACATACAAAGTATTTAAAGTAGATAAATAAAATGATAAGAGACTGAATTGAATAGATGTGGTTCTGCATTTTGTAATAACAGAGTAATTTATTTCAGTATGTAGGTTATTATTAAAAAGAACAATAATCTGGTTATCTATGTTTATTGTTTTACAAGCTTATTTATGTAAATGTACTGGAAAATAAAAAGCAGTAATCTAGTACAGGTAGAATGATTATTATGTTAAGAAAATACCCTAGTAGATAAGATGTTGTGTTTACATACAGTAGTTTATTCTTTTTTTCTTATTTCTAGTTAAAATATGCTAGAGGTTAAACCGTGTTATGTTACATATATATTCCTTTGTGTTTATTTAGTAACTATTTGCAAATGCAGTAGAAATATCACAGTCAAGCTACTTTGTTACATTCAGTTCAATAAAGAAATAAACTACAAATACTTAGTTTTATTTACTAATAATATCAACTAAACTAAGTCTAACAAATACTATAAACCAAGTAGGGTGTTATTAAAGTATTTAAATTATAAAGAATAAACTAGGTTACAGAGTCTATGTATATCTTTTCAAAGAACTCTGAGTAAACTTTATCTGTCATTTATTAAATAAAAACAATAAGAATACGATAATAACTAACATAAAAATAAATATCTATTTATGAAAAGAACTGTTTTAAATTTAACAAACATGTTATACCTGTAAAGGTAAACTACATGGTCGAAACCCTAAACCAATATTATTTTTACAAATGACAAACATTTAAGCTATAATCCAATTACTTGGATTATTTTATTAAAAAACAATTACACTAATATAATTTGTTTACAGTCCATTAAGGACAAATGAAAAGACAAATGTAATGTTACAACTGGAAATTTTCACAACACACCTGTAACACTAATTAAAACAAATTTAACAAGTAACAGAACCTATTGAAAATAAATTGAAAGATTTATTTAAACAAGGGTTTCATTCAGGAAAACCCTAGCTCATATTTCCCGAGCAATAAGTAAATATTACAAATACACTATGACTGAGTTACAGTCCTAAAATAAATAACCATATTATATATACAAAATATAATAGACAATAAATTCTTTATTCACAGTCGAATAGGGTAAAACCCTAAGTTACACATAGTCACAAAAAATAGTATTACTGTAAGCGAGTCCGAGCTCGAAAGAAGTCTTTTTTTTTTAAAACCCATTGTATTGCATTGACAGGCTGTAAGGCTAGGATTTAAAACTATTTACCTCAACCAGCTCACGGCCGGGACTACCCATCGAGTTAGCGAGGGTTTGAAGACATATTAAAACCAACAACAACCTTTAAAAATAAACTACATAGCTAATGGTGAAGCTGGACAAGCTTCCAAGCTCAGGGTTTTCCCATTGACAACCCTACTACAAGTAGGGTAAGAACCCGTTCGTTGAACACATGGCTTATCGGATTGAAGCCACGGCCTTTGAAGATAGCTAGCATATTCTTCTTCACGCTTGGCGAACGTAGTGTCAAGTTCCTGCAAGGATATTTCAATACAGGGTGTTAATTACGAAACTCTTAAAATATTGTAAACCCTACTGTAAAAACAACCATGCTGTAAATATTCTATGTTGAAAATAACACTAAATAATTACCTTAAATAAGAATGTCGAAAAATCTAATGGAGAGACTATCACTAACTGCAAACTTCTCATACGGATCTCCAAACCTTATGACAACGAAGGAGCACAACCAACAGCAGCGAAGCCTCAGCTTCGCACAGCAGTGACAAGCCACGGAGAAAAGCAAAATGGCGTTACAAATAGGATGCAAGCCAAGAGAATCCAAAACCAACAAACTCTTGCAAAGTAAAAACCCACAGTTACAAAGAAATGGCAACAAGACCAAACACCGGAGGCTACAACAACGTAAACTTAAGCGTTGGAGCAAGATAGAACACAGAGAACACTCACAGCCGCCATGAGACCTTACAGAATAGCCCGAAGGTCAGCGTGAACATCGAAGGGAAAATGACAAAGCGTTTAGGGTTACAAGAGTTATATACCACCAATACATGGCTAGGAGGTGACCACGTTCCCTCAAATATTCCAACCATGCGTGGGTCGATTCAATAGTTCACCCGCGTTCCAATAATTCCAAATATTTAAACAATGATTCTTATCAAAATGATGCATGAACTATAATGTATGCCTTAATACATCACATCGTAAATCATATGTAAGTTTATCATAATGTTTGTTAGCCTGACTTTGGGCGTTGGGTAAAACAACATTATATTAACGTTGACCTAATGAAAAGTGATAGTCACTTAATCATTGGTTAACCCTAAAAACAATCATGCTTAGAACCTTTTAAACTATAAGTAGATTTTTATGCTTATATGCATTGTTGAATATGCATGTTTATAACCCTTTTAAAACCAACAATTTGAATGGTAATGAATTATAAAGTTGGGTATCATAGTAGAAGAATATATTCATGAATTTCTTTTACAAAGTTCAATTTTGGTTTAAACTTTCATAGACACTAGTTGCTTCTCAACTTGTCAATTGCTAGTAATTTACCATGAATATTTATTTGGTAAGATATTTGTGTGATTATACAAGATAACTTGTACTTAGCATAGGGTAGAAATTTGTTCATAGTAGAAGGATATACCATAATAGCCATTATGGACATTAACTTAATGTAAGAAAGACGTTATGGTAATAATAAGAATTACAATGATATAACCTTACTCAAGTCCTTATTCTTTGGAACGATATTGATTGACTTAGATTTAAGAAGTTAAGGAAAATAGTTTTCCATGTGAAACGATGCAGTTGATTTTACACTAATCAAGCTTATAATTTCAAGAAGTTTTACAGGCAGTGAGTTTCCCTACAGAATGTAAATATCGATCAGCTTGGTACTCAAGCAAATAATATGATAAGGTATATGATACAATAGTACATGCAGTACGACATTGACGAGGAAGCTACTAACCTGTTAATGAGCAACTGAGTTGCACATATAAGTAATAGGTTGATACCTACCATAACTAGTAAGTTAAAAATGAAATGGAATTTTATATTCTAATGAGAATCTTACTATCAGTATTGATAGAAACTCTTCTATGTATAAAAACAAATAGTACGTATAAGTGTAACAATGCAAGTTAAGCATGTTAAAATAAAAATGAATATACGACAAAGATTACAAACTTAAAGTCCACAGTAAGTATCTTTAGTGTCACTAAGTTTGATAAATAAAGGAACTCGTTTATCGGAACTTTGCTTACAAGAAAAACTGGAGAAAATAAACTACTTTACCTCATTAAAGTTGCTTGGAATTTACCAGCTTATTTTACTAAGCATATTAATTGCAATCAGAAACACTTCTTGATACTTTATGAATTTAAAACGTCTACTTGTTCGATCATACCTGTAAACCTGTAAGAACCAGTAATCTTTCCGCGTTAGCATAAATGCTAAGTAAGCCCAGGATTCAAAGTTAGATTCCACCTACTTTCCATAAAGAAGACTCATCAGTAACCGAAAGAAAATAGTATGCAAGCAAATCTTTTCATGTTACGAAAAGGAAACTGTTTTAGTTAACGTAATGTAAAAATGTGTAATACTAATTGTTGGTCTGTTTATTTTTCCGCTAACCTTTAGCTGTTAGTATTTACTGTATATTCAACATTTTATGTTATCTCAAAATTTTAAATTTTTGTGAAAATTTGGGGTTTTGACATTCCACCTTGCCATGTACACTTTCTTAGGGTCCATCACACCTGTAGATACTTCTCTGGATGAATCCATAGTTAGAAGGCACAAATTGCAGGATTTATGTAGAAACCCAACTGCTTCTGGTGTACAATGGAGATCAGATAGACTTGCTGCTAGCCTGAACAAGGATTTGATACTATGTTTTAGTTATTGAACCATTGATCTACAGGAAATGAGAGAAATTGAAAGGTAGAATTGAGTAGTGGAATAATAAGAACAATGTACTTTGAACAAGACAAATTTGAGACAAATCTGATAAGAATTGATTAGTAAATTACAACATTAATCTTCATTAATTCAACAGTAATACAACAATGTTACAATAAGGAGAATTCAAATAATGTGGATAAGATTCGAATCTACCAATTGAGTAGCTAACTAGGAGTGTCTAAATCACTGGTTGTGAGCCACTAGTCTAACTCCCGATGTCTAAATCAACTTGACAATCAGTTAAACTAGTCAAACTAATGAGGTAGGCGGAAAAAGGTGCCTTTTTCCCATGCAACCATGAAAAACTAGTGCTAGACTAACTGAGAGTGATCTACTATGAATGTAATTGGAGACTAACTCATCATAAATGCTTACCAACCACGACCAACTAATGGAGGTTGCTGGTGGAACTCATAACTTGGCTCCTATAATGTAGGGATTGGTCTCAGAGGCACATTAACTCATGCATGAACATGCAATAAGTGGAAATTAACCTCTATACATGTGTTCCCCACACTCTAGTGATTGGCACTAATGGCAGCAGTGGCACCAATGGCACCAATGGAACCAATATCATGGTGGCACCAAACTCAAGTAAATGACTCCTAAGTTAGGAAAGATGATCTATTAGACTATATATGGACAAGGGAGGATTATATAATCCTACCACCCCCCCTTAATCCTAACTTGGACAACTTTAGGACATGGAAACTAGGCCAAAAGTCACTCATACAATCTAAAAGAATTAAAAGTTGCTTAATAAACTAAGGGAATTGGGAAAACCTAATGAGAAACCCTCCCCTTAGAAAAGCAGTGAATCAGGGAAACAAGCTATACTTAAGAGAAAATTTTTCCTCTTTAGGTAAAAACATGTAAAACTTTTGCTACCATTTGCAGCACTATGAAGCAAAAAATGTAGTATCTTAGTCATTCTATGCAGCAACATCCCGAGACTGTGCATGTGAACCTCTCTAAATTAAATGAATATTTTTGGAGGAATTTTCCTATTTGGAAGAAAAAGAATACGCTCGATTGAATCAGGAACATAGACAACTGTAAGATGAAAACCAGACCCATGTAGAGAAAATGAGATCAACTAATGAGAGAAAAAAGTGCTCGAGATAGAGACCCGTGTTATTAGTATCTCTAGTTTATAGATGGAAGAGGAAGATGAGATATGTTTCCTTTGTTGCTAAGGAGTGTATCATTGAACTTGATTCCTTCAGAATGGAATAAAGGAATCATTAATCCAAATTTATCATTTGGAAATCAATTGCATAAAGATAGGAAATAAGGGTTTCGAAGAACAACATCCCAATGTTTGCAAACAAGTCTGAAGAGAACCAAAATGGGGAAAGGAATCCATTTGAATACCATATCAATTATTTCAAATGGCAAGTTAGACCAAATAGTTGGATCCATATCCATAAGGCGAAATGCCTACCATAAAAACAACCAAAAAACATCAATAATTCAAAAAAGACCTAGAATCCATGATGTGATCTTCAATAAATTCTAGAAAATGTAGAAAATCATCCATTATATGTTAAACTATAATAATCATCAATGCCTAAAATAAGGAACAACGCTAAACATAATCTTTGCAATGATCAATGAATGTCTTTATTGTATACTGTTTTCAAATGTTTACATTAATTTTTATTAATGTTTAAGCTAATGTTTACTAATGTTTATTAATGCATAGTATATAATGTTTTCTAAGCATGCTAAGAATTCTTTTTAACGGTATGAATGCTAACAATTTTTTATAATGGCAATATCTAATGTCTAATAATGATAATAACATTTTCTAATGACAATATCCAATGTTTTCTAATGACAATATCTAATGTTTAATGTCTAATATCTAATTTAATGTTTAATATCTAATGTTTTCTAATATTAATATTTAATGTTTAATATCTAATATCTAATGTTTAATGTTAATAATTGGAATGCTAATGTCTTAATTGTATACTGTTTTTAAATGTTTACGGTAATGTTTAATATTTAATATTAAATATCTAATGTTTAATGTTTAATATTTAGTGTTTATTGGGTAATATTAAATATATATTAATGCTTGTTATTTAAATATCTAATTTATATGTAATATTTAATATCTTATATCTAACATTTAATGTTTAATATCTAATGTTTTCAAATAGAATATCTATTGTTTAATATCTAATATAGAATGTTTAATGTTCATAATTAAAATGTTATTGTCTTTATTTATACTATTTTCAAATGTTTATAGTAGTATTTAATATCTAATATTTAATGTTAAATATAAAATATTTAATGTTTAATATCTAGTATTTAATGTCTAACATCTAATATCTAATAATGTTTGTTATTTAAATATTTAATTTGTGTAATATCTAATATAAATCTAATATGTGATATATTAATTAAAGTAATGCTTAATCTAAGATCTATTTTTTTTTTTTAAGTATAATCTAACATCAAAATTTTTAAGAAAATGTTTTCTAAATTTTAAAATAATATTTAACCTAACATGTAATATCTAAATTTAATCTATAATCTAAATTTTAAATATAAATTTAACATCGATATTTATTTTATTGAACCCCTTTCATCAATTCATGGGTGATAACTATGAATATTCCTTGTTATTAAAAAGTTTTTTTTCAGAGGAAAAAATACCAGTCTTTGTTATTGAGATGAATCAAAAGACATCATTTACATACCATTATGATGACTGTTTAAACAGATCCGTCTCATGCAAGACAAAAAATGACAAAACAGAACAAGCAATACTAGAAAAAAAGTCTGATCGTAGCAGACTTTCCTCATCATCCCTGAATAAATCAGGTCAGAAATGCTGATAAGAAACGGAGATGAACTTTAAACAAGACAATTCAGAGCAAAACAGGCTGGCAGAGTGGACTCTAACTGAACAGAAGAGATACTCCATCAACTGCTGAGATCAAAAGCTGAATAAGTGAGAACATCAGCTACTCTAAAATAGATCAAGACTGCCTTGGTTAATAACCAATCCATCCAAAGTTTCTGAAAAAGAAACAGATCCCAAATCCAAATGCAAAGCTTTTTTTGAGAGTTCATCTGCCAGCGCATTATGCTCACGAAATGTGTGTTTAAAGATCACCGGAGGGGCCAAATGAATCATATATCTTATGTCGGTACACCAATGCATCAGAATTGGTACATCAAGTGCTGAAATTCTGTTAAGCCAAGAAATAATAACCATGGAATCACCATAAATCAACTACATAGGAATTCCCATCAATAAAATGACTCTTAAAATTCCCCAAAGAGCTAATAACTCCGCTCTGGTATTCGTGCTTCTTCCACATCCCATAGAAAAATAGAAGAAATGAGAGTCATTGATAAAAATCACAAATCTTGAGCCTCCTATATTTTCTGCAGCAGCTCCATCAAAGAATCCACAAGGAAAGAATTTTAATGGAACAGGACCAGGATTACGAGATTTCTGAATAGTAATCGGCACAGGGTAAGAATTTACCAATCCTTCAATCCTAGAAATCAGAGATGGGAAGGACGGTTTCTTGTTTTCAAATAAACAATGATTTCGAAGAAGCCAGATTCCCCAGAGAATAAACAAAGGAAGGCATCTGAAGGGAGCAGATCGCGCAGTAGAGAAGAACCATTGGTCCAAATAAGAATGGAAAGAGTTATACACCGGGAAAGAGCACTTGAACTTGACCTAAAAATGGGTGAAGATACGAACAGAGAAAGGACAGTAAAAGAATAAATGATGGATATCTTCCAGATTACCTTCACAAAGGACACAGCGATTGGGTCCAATGAAGCCTCTGCTTTGCAATTGATCCCAGGTTAAAATCTTCCCTCTGAGCATCAACCAAAGGAAGCATTTTAATTTAAGAGAAATATTCAAGGTCCATAATATTTTTAAAACTGAATCATTAATCTCTGAACATATATGAGAGAATATGCAATTATATCCTTCAACAGCGCTTAATGAACTTGTATAATTGTTATGAGACCAGAAAATAGTGTCAGTTTGATTAGAGAGTCGAATGCGACCATATTCCAATCCTCTAATATAATTATCCCAGGCTTCTTTCCATTCACCAATGAGATCGAGATCTTCAGAAGAGAACCAATAGGCAGTGGCAAAGGGAGTTTGATTTCGGGCTTGAGCAAGGGTGCAAATGCCAAAATATTCTAAGTAATCCCTTAAGTCTCTTGACAGAACAAAGGAAGAACCCATACCAATGAACGGGTCTGCACCCAAACTGATGGACTCACCATTACCCACATTCCAGATGATACCTTTGCCTATCCAAGATATGGTAGAGATGAAGCCCCTCCAGATAATAGAGGCATTTCTAAAAATGAAGTTCTTTTCTCTGAACCATAAATGTAGAGGTTTATTTTTCAGATATTTAACAGCAATAAGGATATTCCAGATTCCCTTGCTATTTAATGCTAGCCAAAAGCTTTTCATCCTCAAGGAAAGACTAAATCTAGGAAGATGTTTAATTCCCCAGCCACCATGAGAGGTAGGGCGAGCCAAAAGTTGCCAATCCAAAAGATGGAATTTTTTAGTCTTTGATGAAGAGCCCCACAAAAAAGAAAAAATCATCCTTCTGAGCTTGTCTAAAATAGAGATTGGAATCGGAACCGAAGCCATCCAATAAACTGGCATGCTAGATAAAACAGAGCGAATGAGGACCAGACGACCTCCCATGGAAAGGAATCTATTTGTCCAATGAGAAATTTTCTTTTCAAATTTTGAAACCAGCCAGAGCCAATCCTTTACCAAGTAACCTGATGGCTTAAGAAAGTAGCCAAGATAACCAAACCCTTTTCGAATATCATCCACTCTGAAAGGGAGAATATCTGTAATTCCATGGAGAATGTCCACATTCAGATCATTATGGAGAAAACTAGATTTGTTCACATTAATACTCATACCTGAAGCCTCACAGAAGATGTTAAGAATGGCTTTGAAGGCTAACCATTCCTCAAATGTACCCAGGCCAAATAAGATCACGTCATCTACAAAAAGTAGATGAGTGAGAGAGAGTTGTTTAGAAATTTTGATTCCTTTAATCTTCCCATTCCGCTTGGCATCCTCAATCAACAGACTAAGCCCTTCTATAACCAGAATAAACAAAAGGGGGGACAGAGGGCACCCCTGCCTGATTCCCCGAGAGGCAGAAAAGAAAGAAGAAGGAGACCCATTAATAAGGACAACAAAGTTGGCTGATGATATGCATCCCATAATCCAGTTTACCCCAACAAGGGGAACCCCTATTTGAATAAGTAGGAGACGGATGAAAGTCCAATTAACTCTGTCAAAAGCTTTGGATAAATCCAATTTAAGAATAAGAGCACACCTTTTTCTGGAATGGACAGTATGCAGAACCTCTTGAGAAATGGCTATGGGTTCAAGGATTTGGCGATTTAAAAAAAAACCAAATTGATTAGAAGAAATAGAATCATCAAGGAAGGGTTTAAGCCGCATAGCTGCAACTTTAGAAATGAGCTTAAAACAGAGGTTACAGAGAGAAATGGGGCAAAAATCTACAAAAGAGACAAGCATATCAACCTTCGGGATGAGAGCAAGGAAAGTAGAATTGAGAGCATGTGACACTCTGCCTGAGGTTCTGGAATATTCCACCACATTGGCAAGAAGAGGACCCATAAGATCAAAAAAATTCAAATAGAACTCAACCGGCCATCCATCCGGGCTAGGCACCTTCTCTTTTTTGAAGAGTTTAAAAGCCTCTTCAACTTCCAATATAGTGACAGGTCTAGTAAAGACTTCTATCTTCTCTGGACTGATAACAGATGGAAAAAGACGTAAAACCTTGAGCTGAGCTTCCAGATTAGTCAAACGGTCATCTTCAAACAAGGTCTTAAAATGTCGAATACCAAGTTCTTTAAGACTTTTATCATCAGAAACCCAATTTCCCGACTCATCTTGAAGACTCCAAATCACATTGTGATTTTTGCGGGCTGAAGCCACCACATGAAAAAATTTAGTATTAGCAAATCCCCTTTTTGAGCCCAGGTAATTCTGCTTTGGAGTCTGGCAGAATTAATTTCATGATCAATCAGCTTTTGAAGATCATTTTTAAGAGAATTCAATTTTAATTGCTGATCTTGATATAAAATTGTTGAATGAGAGGAAAGGAGAATAGAGCTTATTTCCTTCTCCAGGGCAACAGACTTATCATTCATCTTTAAAGCTTCTACTTTAGTCCAAGATTTAACCATCTCCTTTAGAGTTTTAAGTCTATCATGGAGATCCTGCATTGCATTCAAAGAAGGGTTTGACAAAATACGGGGCCATTCAACACGAACCATATGAACAAAATCCTCATTAACTAACCAAGATTGGTTAAACTTAAAGGGATAGGCGCAATGACTTTGATGATCAGTCCATTCAAGAACCACAGGGAAATGATCAGATATCCCACATCTGTGAGCCCATACCCGGTACCTTGGAAGCGAGCTGACAAGTTGATCTGATAACAAAAATCGATCCAATTTCTTTGATATACCATCTTCCCCTATCCTTCCATTCCTCCAGGTAGGACCAGCACAGGAAGAAGCCACATCCACTAAATGATGGTCAGAGAAAAGTTTAGAGAAAAAAGGACCCAAAGGGTCAGGATGCGCTTTGGAGCCCCAGGTCTCGGAGGCATTCAGGGTCAGGTTAAGATCTCCGGCTAAGATGAGATTTGGAAGTGAGAGAAGACCACCCGAAGCCACAACATTCCAGAAGGAGTCCCTATTGAGGTATGGACCATAGCAGTTTAAAATGGAGAGGTTGAGGGAAGAACCCAGATCGCAGCTTTAAGCAGAATACCAGCAGCAGTATGAAAGGCTTTGCATTTATTGAGTTTCAGATTCCAGCCAGAGAGAATGCCTCCAGAAAGGCCTTTAGAGCTAAGGGCACAAAATTCCCAGCCCGAGCAAAGTTTAGAAAAGGCAAATAAAGCAGGATAAGGACTAGTCATGGTTTCCTGAAAGACAACTACATCAGGAGAGAGAGAAAACAGCAAATGTCGGAGGCTTTTTTGCTTGGCCAGACCCCCCAAGCCACGAACATTCAAAGAAAGGATGTGCATTAAGAGTCTGAAAAATCAGGGGTCGAAGCTCTAAGGACCCGAGGGGAAGGAGAAGTATGAGAACGCTCTGTAGCTTTTAATCTCTCAGATAGAAGAGTAAAAGGAGCCTAGACTAAATCAGATGAGTCAAGAGGGGGCTTGGTGGGCTTTTTCTTCCGCCTAATAGTAACATTCTCAAAACGAATTGAGTCAAGAGGGAGAATCGAGGGGGAAAGAGGAGTCCTATTCGAGAAAATACTCACAGACTTTTGCAAAGAGGGATCGACAAAGGAAGGGGAATCAGCAGGGCTATGAGGAGGCGAGCCTAAAAGCTGGGGCCCTGACTGGCCAGAAGTGGTAAGAGGAGGGTAGTCGGCCTCAGAGAACAGAGGAGTGGGGGAGTTAACAATAGGTGGTCTTGAAGAATGGACATATTTAAAAGGAGCAGCCTCAGAAACTCCAGGGAGAATAGGAGCTGAGAGAGGGCATAGAGCAAGGGTTGAAGGGGAAGGCTCCTGTATTAAAGAATCAGTATTATGAGGTTCCAACAGATCAGGCTCCCTCGGAGGAATACCAGAAAGAGGAGAAGAGTTACCCAGGGAAGGAGTAATGCTCGAAGGCGCAGAAGCTTTTCTGCTGCTAATCACTGAGTCAATCAAGGCCAAATCAAGGTCCGATACTTCCCCAAATAAAGAATTAACATTAATCATCTGACCAAGAGAGGAGACATTATGGACCGGAGTTGTACAATCCTGTGAGGGCAAAATCAAAGGAGAATTTACAAAGGTTTCAGAAAAAGAGCGATTAACAGGTCCAAGACGCAAAGACGGACAGGCTCGGCGCAAATGGCCTGTCTCCCGACACACACTGCATCTAAATGGGATACCTTGAAAATCCAAACGCTGAATAAACAGTCGCTCATGACAGAGAATCTCCACTTCAGCCAAAAGGCCTTTTGAGATATCCAATTCAACAAGAATTTTTTCCTTCCTTTTATCAAAATAGTTCATGAAATCATCCTCTAGCACCACAAATCGCCCTATAGTATTACCAACTCCTTCCAATAGGGATCGATTCCAGAGCGGGAAAGGAAGCCCTGGGAGAATTGCCCACAGATGACGCTTTTTCACTCTTTCTCGCGCAGGATCAAAGTTAACATGCCATCGATCAAGCACCAACGAACCATTACCCACTCTCCACAAGCGGCTTAGAACCTTAGAAGCATGCGAGTCTTCTAAGAAAACAAAAACTATCCAGCCCCTAACCAGCAAGCTGATAGCTGGAACATAGGACAGAAACGGTTTCCAATTCTCTGAAGCCTAGGAAACCCAGTCTTTTTTTTCCAAGGATACATATTCCAGCCTACCAATTAACACACGATGACTCAGCGCTTCCACCTTGTCCATAAAAATATCCCATTTAACCACATAGTGAAGCTTCCCTTCCATAGTTTTATAAGCCTTTGCTTTCCTACGTCTCTGGTATCGAGCAAAACCATGGTCCACCTTGTGTAAGGGAGACCCATCATGGGTCTCCACCATCGATTTCAAGGAATTTTTTTTTCCGAGAAACGGTTAACAATAAGAAGACAAAACCTCAATCAAAGCAAATAACCCAAGATCGATCCCCGGAAGAAAGTAGCATCCGAAAAAATGGCTAAACTTCTCTAAAAACCTTTGGAATAACAACAGAAATCAATATAGGCATAGAGAAGATCAAAAATCATATAAAATAAGGACAGTCGGATACCCCAATAATACTGCAAACTAGCCAGAACACACCAAGACAGGGAAATTGAAAGAGCAAACTAACAAGAACACAATCGACAAACTTGTCCAAAAAGACAGACGCCAGTATAGGAGCATCACCGGGAAATGGGAAAAACCTTCTCAAAACCCTTGAAACTTCGGACGGGAATACAGAAAGAGCAGAGAAACCATAAACCACGAAGACAAAGCCAACCCACTACCAAGCCAGGACAAACAATAAAAAACACAAACAACCGAAGGATAAACCTCGGTTAAAGAAACCGAGTCAAAAAATAAACAGGGTTAAACCCTCATCATTAACCCTCGGTTTTTCGGACAGGGAGACGACAAGAGCGTAGAAATCACATAAGTCAAATCTCTAACTGCCACAAATGAAGCAATCAAACCCTAATAACGCCATATCCTGACAGTCTCTTTCAAAAAAGGGAAAAGGCGAGTGCAAGGACAGCTAGCGCCCCCAAATACGGAAAAGGTGAGATATAGTCAGATGGCGTTCAAAAAAGGTGACAGAACACATAAATCGGAATCAATCAAAACGGGAGACACGACCGAGTCATTACCAACTAAAATGAAAATGAAATGAATACTTCCCACTTCTTTTAAATTGGTTGGTACTAGTCCTCAATTATGAGGAGGGACTCCAGTCGCCAGTAACGACTAAAACCATAGGTCATGTAGTCCATCAAAAACCCAAGACAAACCCAGAAGGAGGATGACATGAATAGAAGCCCGACCAAACAGACAGAAACCATTGAAGATAGATAACGAAGCCAAAAACGTAGTCGAGCCCTAACAAAAAAGCCAAAACGAAGCTGAGCCCCAGAATGGACTTTTCAGACCTCTCCCGGAGTAACCCAAAAAAGAAATGATTGAAAGAGGATGATGACAGGACTCCCAACAAAAGGTAAAATGACCGTCAAAGAAAAACTTTTCAACAGGAAACCAAAACAAAATATAAATGGCCGATAGAAAACGGTTAATGAAACGGCCAGTACCTCGAAGGCGAGCGCAGACCAACGCCATTCTTCCAGAAGCCTGTGAATACTCCGTCCTGCGGCCTGCAAAGTACAAACCCTTGCTCATCCATTGCGCCTCCTCTCATTCCAGCCTTCTAGTTTGGCATGTAGATTGAAACACCATGGAGGGTTTAACTCTATCGCAAACAATGTCCATCAACGCCGTTTTGAAATAAAGACGCCTATTGACATAAAAATTGCAAAATAATAAAACTTGATTTAATTGAAAATTAATGTTTTTATTATTGTTAAGAAAATTAAATCTCTATCAAAAGTTCATTACAGATTAAATAAAAAGTAAAAGAGATTTCATTAAATATTAAAAAAGGTTAATTAAATATTTATTAAAGATTAAAAGAAAAAGTAAAAAGATAGCGAGTCTTTATGTTGTAGTCTTGATGATGTGGATAAACTAAATATTTTAATGGAATTTAGAAACATGGCTTAGTTTTTCAGAGTGTTAATATTAACATAGATTTATCTACGAAATAGAAAGAGAGATTAAATTTTTGAAGGTGTAAACTTTTTTTTAGAGTGAAATGTTGAATAAGTGTTAATCTAATATTTATGGTTTTAATTTATATAATTTATATTGTTTTATATATAAGGAATTCTAAATAATTTAAATTTAATTTAAGTCCAACATATTATTTTTATGAATATTTCGTTTTGTCTTTGAAATCCTATTTGTGGGCACAGTTTTCAACATGGTCGTCCCTCTATTCAATAAAAACGCGCCCCAGACTGATCATCCCTCTATCCAATAAAAACACGCCACGACTGGTCAATAAAAATTTGGCATGCGTGTCTTCTGCATGTTGAGGAATGACATTAATGCTGGGCATGCCATTTGGTGCACACACAGGACGAATCTGGAAGCGCCATGTCGGATACTCGTTCAGGTGAATGTAATAAGCAGGACTGGAGGAAAGCTTGAGAGTTTTGGCAATGGCGGTGGAGTGTTGCAGCCTTGCAGGTATAAGGTCTAGCTTTGCTCAGAGCCGTTACGGAATTTCGTCTCTTCTGATGTCTTTAGCGACAGATTTGGACCAAGCATGACACGGCTGAGGTGAGAACACTTGATATCGTATGATAAAAAGAGAAAGTGCTAAAAATAGAGAACACTTGATATCATATGAAAAAAAGAGAAAGTGCTAAAAATAGAGAAATAAGGTCGCAGTTCGAGTAAGTGATAATCGAAGCATTACTTTTTCTTTTAAATATAGAGAAAACTGAAGGCGACTGTGAATATAATAGCTTAAAGTAGAGCCAGCAAGTATGCCGGGCTTTAATAATGCTCAAATTTATGCTAGCTTCCAACATAATATTCCAATTTATACAGGCATATCTTGCCCGATTGATTTTCTTCTTAAAGAAATCGAAAATAAGCTCGGCTAAGTCGAACATACTGCTTTAATTTACTATCGAATAGTTTTATTGGCTAATTTATATAATCCATCTGCAGAAATCGAGGCTTCTTTGGCTACCAGGGAGACAGAAAGTTTCTGTGCATTGAAGAGCTACTAGACTGATAAGCATAAGTAGGAAGCTGGAAATAGATGCGAATTATGCAGGAAATAGATGCAGTACCGTAGTTTTGTCCGGGTAAGAACAGTTGCCTAAATATCTTTTCTTTTGCCTCAAAAGAAAACACTATATTGACGCATATGGGAGCTGGATCAGAAACTGGACGAAAATATTGACGCCGAGGCTGGAAGATCAGTGCCATGGTAAAAATTTGGCATGTGTGTCTTCTGCACGTTCTAGATGTTTTTGGGTATTTCCTATCTTTTCTTCCCGGCCATACCTGGCTTTTCCGGCGGGTGGTTGAAGTATGCAAAGAACCAAACTGTAGCCTGCAAGGAGAATCCAGGAAGGTGACGCCGTATAGCCAAGTAGCAGAGAGTTGAAGTATTGTAACGCATGCAAAGAAGCCATGAGATTAGCCAAAAGCTTGAATTGCAACGTGTCTGAGGGTGTGTGTGCCTAGCGCCTTTCCTGGGACACATGAGATGCCATTCACGAAGCTCATAATTTCTGCGGGAATCGATATTAATGAAATTTTGTTGTGCTTGGGCGGAGGAGCTGGAGGTGGTGCCGGGGTAGGCTTGGGCGGTGGTGCTGGGGTGGCGCTGGAGGAGGAGGCGGCTTGGACGAAGGAGCTGGGGATGGTGCCGAAGGGGGTTTAGGCGGTGGTGCCGGAGGTGGCGCAGCGGGAGGAGCTGGAGGTGGAGCAGGAGGAGGCTTGGGCGTTGGTGCTAGTGGAGGAGCTGGAGATGGTGGTGGTTTCTGTGGAGGCGGTGGTGCTGGAGCTGGGTTAGGCGGTGGATTTGGTGGAGGGGCAGGAGCTGGTGGTGGATTTAGTGGAGGTGCCGGTGGTGGGGGAGGAATAGGTGGCGGACTGTGATCCGTTTCACCGTTGGTGGATTGGGGAGGTTTGGGCGTGATTGGGTACTTTCATCAAACTCAAACCCTTTGTGCCAAATGGGTTATTTGACAAATGGGCCGCGGGGAGGCGAGGGGCATGCATATTGGAAATTTCTCCTTCACTATTACATCTAAATAGGAGTCTCACTAGAAAAATCTATTTTTTAAGGGTTTAACTTTCAAACCCTTGTTCCAACTCTAGGAAAATTCAAAATCAAAGGCACCTTATTATCCCATATTATATGGGAATCTTTGGAAAATATCAAGCATTGCCATGATGTGAAAAATGGATTCTTTGAAAAATGGGATTTGTTTCAATAACCATTGTATCTTTTGGCCCCCAATCCAATTGAGGGAAAAAATTCAGCCAATTTTAACATAGTTCCCAAACCAAATCCTTGTTCAAGAATTGAAATGTCAAATTTATTGGTTTATTTAATGGGGCCTCTCACTCTTATAAATCTTAAGATTATTTTAAAAATTAGTTTGGTTTCCTCATTTAGATAGACCCATTATTGAGCACGTGCTTAAATTGGTTATTGATCATCTTCCTTAAATTAGTTTATCCAAACCTCGATCATGGTGGTGAAATGTTCCAAGGATTTTAGGAATTTTATTCCCATGGATGTCTATGGATGACTCAATCCTAGGGTTGTGATTAGGGATAAATTGAACAATTTATGATGGGTGGTTTTTAAGCAATACACCGAATTGTTTCAACTTCACTCTATTTGAAAAAAGTTCATGGAGTCTAACAAGGATATCTCTTTGTGATCCTTAATGGCTATTGGTCAAATCCTTTTATATATATATATATATATATATATATATATATATATATATCAAGTTGGTTGAGGACAACCAATGATCTATTTGAGAGCTTAAGAGAGTATCGCTCGTAGGATTGCTTGCTCGAGTTACATGTCAATATGCTCTAAATAACATATATAAACCAACCAACATGTAATATTGTACCATTTCTTGAAATGAAAAATATGATGACTTTTTCAGTCACTCTTTTTGTATTATTTGGAAGTCATTGTAATTTAAAAATCCCGTAAATTTTAAGGTTTAAATTTTTGCATTTATTTCTCAAGCATTCCTCATACAAAGTGGATAATGGATATTGTAAGAGAAGCAAAAATGATACCCCTCATAAGCCAAATATTCCTTCTTTAGTGTCAGATATGTAGTAATATAGGGGGCATTTGTTGGTCATTATCCCAAAATGAAATGACTTAAAGTTGAATCCCTAGATTTTAAGCCCAAACCCCAACTTGGGCTTTGAGGGATATCATTTTTATTCATAAACCTAAATTTTGGGCTCATATACTCCTTGGAGAAATAATCCCTTTTTAGTAGGGTTTATGTATTGGTTTGGAGCCATGGACCCTAAAATTATTAGTTTGGCCCTAATTCCTTCGGTTTTTTTCCTTAAAACATGGTTTAGGGAATGAAAGGGTTTATGATTGAACCAAGCACATCAACACAAAGTACCATTTGATTCGACATCATGTAGAGGCTAGGATAGTTCATTTACGATATTGTTCCACAAATAAGCAAATTGTCGACATCTTCGCCAAAGCACTTGGAGGAGAAAAGTTTGAAAGATTTAGAATCATGTCGAGACTCACAAACAACCCTTTGGATTAAGAGGGGGAATGTTGGAAACCTAATCCTTGTGATTATGGTTCCACACAAAATATAAATATTGTAAATAAATTGAGAATATGAATAGTCATATAAGAAGATGAAAAGGTTGGTTAGAATGTGAAGACAAACCACAATATACATGAAAGGCTTTACCATTGAATAAAAAAAACAATAGGGAGTTATTCTATTCTATAGCCCTAGAAACATTTGTTTAGTTTAATCCCCTAATTTTAAGAATTAAACCATATCCCTCTCCATGAGATCCATTAATTCTCATTGAAGCATAAATTTGAGTCCATAATCCCCTAGTAAGCCAATGATTATATATTATGCTAACAAACCTATTTGATTTTGATTTATGTATGATTCAATGCTATTAATGGGTGATTCCATGAAGATGGGTAACACTTTTTGGCCAAATTTGGCGATGAAAACCTGATTTTTTACTCATGTGCTAGATAGAAGCCCTCAAAACGCATATATGCCATGTGAATTTTGACTTGCAGTAAGAAAACAAATTGTAGAATATTATGTTGGCTTCATAGTGATATTTTTTTAAAAATATTCCGATGTCATTTAATGTCTGAATTTTTGCATTTAATGAACTGTGTGACCTTAAAAATTTGAAGAAGCTAATAAGTGGCTCGTGTCCACGTAGCGTAATTTAATCTTGCATTAATAATTCTAAAAAAATAAATATATGAGCATGATCTACATAAAATGCAGTGTGATGTGCATATTTTTTTGTTAATTTTTTTCGCATTATACAATTATTTATTATTTTTCGAAAGTGACCACATTCGATTTCAACATCGTTTTAAACACATATTTGTCCACGTAAAGGAATTTTTTCTATTTTTTCAAAAATTGAAAAACCAAAGATACCCTTTTGAAGAGGACACGTCGATATGTGATGTGTGCATTTTTAAGAATTTTTTGGCTGTGTATTTTTAACTCTGCGGATTTTTCTTTGCGCTGCTTCGAAGTTGCAGTGTGGTTTTCTAAGTATAAGTTTTAGAAGTAATTAAAAAATAAATATCATATGAATGCCAAAATGCGTGTATGATACGTCAATGGATAGAAGATTCGTTGGTGAATCTATCGGTATCAACTCCGCTCAGTTATGTGCTAGGAATCGCAGGGTTTACACATCTGCAAGGCACAGAAAATTTTCCATTTGTTTGAATGTGGGCTAAGTCTATTTTTTTAAGCCCTCGACCGAGGTCTGAAACTCGACCGAGGTATTTAAATACCTCGGTCAAGGTATTAACAAGACCTCGACCGAGGGTTTGTAAATCCCTCGACCGAGGGTTTAACAAACCCTCGGTCGAGGTTTTGTTAATACCTCGACCGAGCTAATACCTCGGTCCAGGTCCTTTAAAACTAAAGCCCGCGAGTGAGTTCGAACATTAATGAGACTCCAACTACAAATTTTAATGTGTTTCCCACGCAAATTTTTAATAAAAATCTATATAA
>LPNX010535006.1:605810-640105 GCA_001517045.1 Pseudotsuga menziesii | reverse complement strand
TTGGTTCACCCCTCTTCACCTTGATTTCAATGAGATGTATCCGAGCTGCCACCACCAAATGACTGTACTAACAAGATATATATTCAGGCATGAAATCTCTATAAATAATATAGTCACCTTGTCTTCTCACTTTTTCAAAAAAGAGGCCCATCACAACTAGGTCACCAACTTGGTACGTGAACTCTCCATCGACTTAGGGCTGCACCAACCTACTTTTGATTTGTGTACAATGCATAAAAAGGTATGCCACATGCTTGTCATATATCAGTGGTGCAATTACAACAAATACATCACCTGCATCAAGATTTTCAAATATTAAACAAATCTTAAATATATATATGCATCTGTACAATACTAGAGGTTTAAACATTCAATCAACTATCATGTACCTTGCGTAACGAAATTAGAAACCCAATCATGTTCTAGTGAAACCAATTCCTCATTAGTGTGCATCTCTTGGCACGTTGAAAATGGATATGGACCCCTTGGATTAAGAGGGACATATTTCCATTGTTTGACAGATGCATCGTTCACGCAATGATCAACCCCCATTCCATTGGTGTCAATGCAGAACTCAGAGAAACATACATACTTCCTCGTTTCAATGGAAAATATGTCACACGTGTCTTTACTATGAATTGAATGTAGTTCTCTCATACCAGGTATGGTCTCGCAATACGATGGCATTGATCTATTCACATCGCCAAGGGAAACATCCCAAAAAATCCTGCATCGAATAAAAAGCATCATATTTATATATATAATAATACAAACACATTTATTAAATTCCAAATAAGTTGTTGTTCCTACCTGTGCACTAAACGTGCTTGTTCATGACCTTGGTGACCCAAATTTTGTGTGCACCAATCAACTACTTCTAATGAGCACTTGAGTCGAGATGCATTATGACACATTTGGTACCTCTGAAGTGCTCATTTCACGCATGCACCTGTGCCATCATGTTCACCCTTTTTGTGCCCTGTTTCAAAAAATCTCTAGGTGTGTAGAATACATGTCTCTTTGTGAAGATGACTCAACCAATAAAATGAGCGTGCTGATTTGAACTGCCCCACACACCCATTTGACCAAATCTAGTGTTCTTTAAATGACACCCCATTCTTTTTGAATGAATCATAAATCAACCCAAAGCAGTGTTGAACAAAAAACGTGTCATGCTCACGATCATCAACGACATAAAAATGGTATTCCTTGATCACATCGCGTGACTAAGGAGTGCTATCCCTACCAGCAATGCTCGCCTAAGCATGTATATAAAATACATGTACGAAGATGGACACCTGGTCGAAGTGATAATACTCACTTTGTATATCTATCTGAGGAGAAAATGTGTAATTATTAGCAAAGTCTACCACCGATAGGATTGTGCCTAGATCAAAAACCTCACGAGAATGATTAAATTCTAAACCTTGCCACCTAGACCTGTGGGAGTGTTTAATGTATTTGTAAATCTGACTTTGAAACTTTTCCATGACGTTCGAAATAGGAATATCATCCTTGAGCAAGTCGATCCTCTTAGATGGAACATGTGAAGAAGATGATGGATTCATGGAGACATAATCATATCTCTTCCACTTAACTATGATATCTGACAATCCATGGTGTGTTGGATCGATAGGAAACTTCCTATGGAAAAATGCCAAATCACCACATCCATGGCATCTTCTCCCACCTACACACCTTTTAATGAAAAACACATTTTCATGATTCCTATTGCATAGTATCATAGAAATAAAATCTCGCACTATGTGAGGAGCTGGTTCACCATCCTAATGTTTTTTGCAAAATTCCACAAATGTGTCATAGTATAACTAGAATTCAACGTGGTATTGACAACAACGAGTGTCCCAAATTGTATTCGGCCTAATATACCATGGTTTCAACTCACTAAACATGGTAAATGAGATCTAGACACCAGGATTTGATTCTTTGAATTCCTTGAACAAAGCAACTCCTGTCATCTCATAACATGCTTGCAATGCTCCTTATAAATTCCTCTGACAGAACGTTGTCACAGGACATGTTTTCGATCTGGTATAGCACGATAATAGTTGTCTCAATACTCTATCACCTTCTCTCTGATGCCCTCTTCCATCTTGTCTTTACATGCTTCTCTACATATAAGATCCCAACAAGTAGATTCATCGTTTTCATTTATCTTTACCCTAAATTTAGTGTATTTGTGCAGTTTTTTTCTTGAAACAGAGCAACTTTGACATTATTGTGACCATTCAATTTCTTGAGGTGCTTCGTGCCACAATAGCAATTGTAATTGCCCCGCGTACAGTGATGATATTATTTTTTCTTGACTTTCCAAATGCAGATAGTGCAGTTATTACATTTTCTATTACATTCTCACATGCATTTTTATTTTTAACATCCTTAAAACCCAACAACTTTGTGGCACGTTTCAATTTTTTGTGTTTTATCAATCCAGGTAGGATTTGAGCTTGTGTAATCACCGATTGTTGTTCGAAGTACAACTTGATTATGTTACTAACATGCTCTCTGATTGTTCGATTAGGGGCTGGGTTCCTGAAATCTTCTTGAGTGACATCATCCAACCCTCTTAAACAATTAGCAGCCATTCCAATGTCATTGAAGCTCCCAATTACTCTTGAGAAATCAGAGGGTGCACGATCTTGTGATGACTGGCCAGGATCTAGCAATAAATAAATACAAACTCAAAAATAAATACAAGCTCTTGGAATAAATACAAATAAATGCAAGCTCAAGAATAACATTTTATTTTACTTATCATATTGTCATTGTTAGTTAAAAATTAACAAATAAATTATATAATCTTGAATATGGAGCAATGATGGTTGTTGTAGTAAATGGAGATGAATATGGACCCCGGTTTAAATCGGCTTCCTAATGGTTCAAAGGTAGTCACTCGGTCACCAAGGCTGTCTCAGGCTTGATTATTGGGGCAATACCCCTCACTTCACAGCGCAGGTAAAACTGCTAACCACTTGGCCACAAACGACATCTCTTTGGTTTTTCTCATAGGTGGGAATCTAGTCAATCCGGTAGGGGTCGCTTACCTTTTCTCTTGGTAGGTCCTCTCAATGTCCAACTACTTTGGGGTTCCTGTGGTACTCCTCATAATGAGTTTTAGGGCGAATCCCAAGTACTTCCCATAGTTGTTGCGGATGAGACTTATGTCCCAAACTAGATGTTATTAAGTAAATTAGGTTATTAAGTAAAATATGTTACTCTACCTTACCTTAAGTAAATTGTTATGTGATTGCAATTGTAATTATGATTGTAAATGTTGATTTTCTTTGAGATCATCATTGTCATCAATGCTTAAAGCCATATGATTCCTAGTCATTTGTACATGATTGTAATGTAATTGTAATTGTAACATGATGATTATCATCATTATCATAATGTAATGTAAAATTGTATTTGTATTTACTCTACCTTACTGTCCCATTGATGTAAGGTTGGTGCTTCTGCATGTTAATGTGATTGTAATGTGATTATAATTGTAATTGTGATTGTAATTGTAATTGTTGATTTTTTTGAGATCATCATTGTTGCCAATGCTTAAACCCATATGATTCCTAGTCATTTGTACATGATTGTAATGTAATGTAATTGTAATTGTAATTTAATTATCATCATTATATAATGTAATGTAAAATTGTAATTTGAACACTAGATATTAAAATATGAACATAATGTAATGAATATGAAATTAAAATCATATTAAAATCGATGAAATGAGAGATAAGGCTATAGAAAATATGAAGAAAATAAGTGCAATGATAAGGCTATATATGCATATTCATTTATAACTAGATATTATGCTAGAATATTATTCACTATATAATTATATATATTCATCAACCATTTTCTAATTTCATTGGATAACTCTAGAACTACTCATACTATAATACACTTACTTTGTATATATGTAATTTAGTGTAGTGGTTCAACATTTTTTTCAATTATTTCGCAACACATACCATTATTTCACTTGTACACATAAGTGGTTTTAGAAGGTTGTATATATACATGCACATACAATGTATATAAGTTTATGAATTAATTACAAAATTACAAATAAATTCTAAACAATTTAACATGGATATATATAAAAATTATGAACTAGAACACTATGAATTGAATATATGAATATGCAATATGAAATTATATGAATATGTGAATATGAAATTATACAATTTACATACAATTATGAATACATGTATATGAATTCATACATGTATATGAATTCATACATGTATATAAGTTTATGAATTAATTACAAAATTAGAATTTTACAAATTAGAATTAAATTCTAAACAATTTAACATACACACATATATATATGAACTGGAACACTATGAAATCGAATCTATGAATATGCAATATGAAATTATATGAATTTGTGAATATGAAATTTTACAATTTACATACAATTATGAATTCATACATGCACATACAATGTATATAAGTCTATGAATTAATTACAAAATTACAATTTTACAAAATTATAATTAAATTCTAAACAATTTAACATGGATATATATACAAATTATGAATTAGAACACTATGAAATTGAATATATGAATATGCAATTTATGAATATGTGAATATATGAAATTATACAATTTACATACAATTATGAATTTACATATATATGAATTCATACATGCACATGTACAATGTATATAAGTCTATGAATTAATTACAAAATTACAATTACAAAATTATAATTAAATTCTAAACAAATTAACATGTATATATATACAAATTATGAACTAGAACACTATGAAATTGAATATATGAATATGCAATTTATGAAATTATATGAATATGTGAATATGAAATTATACAATTTACATACAATTATTAATATATATATATATATATATATATATATATATATATATATATGCACATACAACATGTATATAAGTTTATGAATTAATTACAAAATTAGATTTACATTCTAAACAATTTAACATATATATATGAACTAGAACACTATGGAATTGAATATATTATGCAATATGAAATTATATGAATTAGATCACTAGGAAAATGAAATTATATACATGAATATGAAATTTCATAACTTAAAAATAAATTATACCATTATTGTTAGAAATGTCATTTAATTCTACAGTTATAGGTTGATTTGCAACTTCTTCTCCTCTCAAGATTGCTCCTTTTTTCCTCTTTCTTTCTCTATCTTTCTCTCTTATTTCTTCAGTGTTTCTTTGATTCCTAGAAGATATTTTACTTCGATGCCTTTTTCTTCCCATTGTGATCAAGATCAACAATCCAAATTCATACCTACAACAATATCTAAACACAATACACAATTGTTTCAAATAGGGTAGTCAATTGTGAAAGATAAAATTAGTAACATGTTTAAGTATTATGTTTTATGTTTATATAGAATTTTTTTTAGGAATTTAGGTGGGAAATGAGGTTAGGAGGGTGGTTGGAATGACATTAATTCCATCAATGCCTAAGTCCATTCCCGAAAATTTTTGTATGATTTTTTTACAAAAGCCGGACTTTGATCGAGGTAGCAGCTTGATCGAGGGTTGACGGATTACCTCGATCGAGGGTTTAATAAAACCTCGATCGAGGTATTTAAATACCTTGATCGAGGTATTTAAATACCTCGATCGAGCTTCATACCTCGATCAAGGGCTTGAAAAACAGAGAATTAGCTCTCTTATAGAAAAATCAATGTTTCTCTGTGTCTTCTAGGGGTGTAAACCCTACGATTCATGGCACACAACTGAGCGGAGTTCATACCAATAGATTTGTCATCGAATCCTCTCTCCATTGAGATATCATGCATGCGTTTTGGCATTCATTTGGGTTTTTTTTAATTAGTTCTAAAACTTACACTTAGAAAAATAGACAACAACTTTGAAGTGGCTCAAAGAAAAATCTGCAGGGTAAAATATACACATCCAAAAATTTCTTAAAAATGCACATCCCACGCATCGACGTGTCCTCTTCAAAAATATATATTTGGTTTTTGAATTTTTGAAAACAGTAAAAAAAGCTAGGATGGACACACATGTGTATAAAATGATGTTGAAATCATATGTTGTCACTTTCGAAAAATAATAAATAATTGTATATTGCGAAATAAATTAACAAAAAAATATGCAGACCATAGTGCATTTTGTGTACATCGCGCTCATATATATATATTTTAAATTATTAATGTAAGATTAAATCAATGGGGTTGGACACGGGCCACATATTGACTTCTTCCAATTTTTAAGGTCACACAGTTCATTAAATGCAAAATTTCACACATTAAATGACATTGGAATATTTAAAAAAATACCATTAGGAAGCCAACATAATATTCTACAATTTGTTTTTTCACTGCAAGTTGAAATTCACATGGCATATATGCATTTCGAGGGCTTCTATCTAGCACATGAGTAAAAAATCCGGTTTTCATCACCAAATTTGGCCAAAAAGTGTTACCCACCTTCATGGAATCACCCTCCCCTTCCCCATCAAAATTTGTATAACCAAGAAGTGAAACTATAGCCCTGCTAGAATAGAAAACACCATAATGCATTCTCCCTTGTAAGTGATCTGTTTTTTGATTGAGCAAAAGATGCTATTTTTCTGCTTCCATGTAATTTTTCTAGAAGATAGGTTCAATTGCTAATTACTTGAATTTGGTTTTGTAATAAATGGCAATTTGCCACTAATTCCCTCGAATCTTGCAAGATATTGATCGAGGATAGGTTAGTTGTAGATTTCTTCTCTTAGCGGTTCATATCTTGCCATTCAGATGTGACAGGTTGAAAGAAATCTATATTAAGTTGTCAATGTAATGAGATAGGATATGAGATGATTTGAGACAATTAGCAGTGAGTGTGTAATGTAGTATGAAATGGAGAACATAATTATAGTTTTTGTATGAATATTTGTAAATGTTTTCTTTTCTTTTCAATAACCAGAAGTATGCATAATTTCTCTATATCTATTGACACAAATATTTAGAGAATTCGCGAAAATGGGGATGTATTCATGTGATCACAACAGAGAGTAAATTGATCGTTCCACAGATCAATTTACCTGTAAACGTATGAGTTAAAAATCTGTCAGTTAGACAAATTAACGACTGTGGATGCATTCCGCAAGAGAAAGGTGTAGGGAAAATAACAGATCCGCAAAGATAAGGTGAAGATCCACACTAGATATCAGATCAATGGATAAAGAAGTCACATATATCAACGATGAAGGATGAGTTCCGAAATGCGAAGTTGCAAGCTGGTTAAAGCTGCAAAAAGTTGAATTGCAGAAGAAAATTTGTGGGACAAAAATTGAGGAATCCCATCTTTGGAAAAGTGGGAAGGAGGATTCGCAATCTGCAATCTATAATCTAATAAGGAAAGGACCATTGAGACCGTAAGTTTGCGGAAGTCCATTTTTGAAACTGAGAATTGCAAACCCACAATTGCTAAAAGACTGTTGCGGAAGGGAAATTGTGGAAAAGAAATTGCAGACGGGAGAGTTGCAAAACCAAAATTATGAATGGGAGAGTTGTGGAACCAGAACTACAGAAACAACCTTGCGGGATTGAGCTTGTGGAAGAAGACTTAATCAGTGAGGTTTTCTGATTAGTATAAATTTTAGGTTTTGCAGGTCTTACCTGGAATCACTTTTGGTATCATATAATATCAAAGCATGTAGAAGGATGATGCTGAGATGAGGATAAGAAAGTGGAGTTCCTATAGGAGCTGGTCGAGGAAGACAAGCTGCAGAGACATACACATAAAGGGAATTAAGACAACTCCAAGCTAGGATGGAAGCTATGGAGAGAAGAAATACAGAGAGTTTAGATACCAGCGATGAAGAAGAATCCTCTAAAGAAGAGCAAGAAGAGATTGTTGATGAAGTAAAAGTATTGAAGATGTTGGTGAAAGCTAGTAAATTAAAGTTCCCTTGTATGAAGGTAATTTGAATGTTGAAGAACTCATGGACTGGATCAATGCTCTATCAAAGTATTTTGATTTTGAAGAAACTGAGGATAAAAACAAGGTGAAATATGCCACTACCAGACTGAAAGGACATGTATCTATCTAGTGGGGTGAACTTTAGAACCACATAGAAAGAAGAGGTAAGTCCAAAATCAAAACCTAGGATAAAATGTTAGATAAAATTAAAAGTAGATTTATGCCTAAGGATTATCAATTGACTCTAATTAGAAAATTACAAAATCATAGACAAAAAGGTATGACTATTAAAGAATACACAAAAGAATTCTTTAAATTGAGTATTAGAGTTGGACAAACACACGGGAACATAGAAAGAGTGGGCATATATATAAATGGACTGAAATTTGAGATACAAGATGAAATTAGTTTGTTGAATTTGAAGACTGTTGAAGATGCTTTTCAGACAACCTCTAGGGTAGAAGAGAAGCTACTATGAAGACAGAACCAGAATAATCGAGGGAGAGATTCAATTCGAGGATATCCAAACATAGGAGGTAAGTACTAGACCTCTAAGGAGGAGGTAGAAGGATTCAGTAGCCACACACCCAAAAGATGAGGATTCAGGTGAGGTAGGTTTAATGGTAGAGAAAGAGGCATAAATAGAGAAGTGAAATGCCATAAATTGGGAGAAATTGGAGACATGTCATGGGAGTTCCCAAAGAATAAACCTACAGCTCATATGAATGAAAAATTTCAATAAGGCTCATGAAGAGTTCAATGAGGAAGCAAATAAATATAATCCTCCTGAGGAAGGAGAGTCTTTTATGATGAAGAGAGTTTTGGTAAAGACAGAGAAGAAAGTGCATGAACCATCCTAGAGGAAGAATCTATTTAGGACTAAGTGCAATTCACAAGGTGTTGTAAGATGATCATTGACAGTGGCAGTACATATAATTTGGTCTCCAATGAGATGGTAGAGAAGTTGGGATTGAAGAGGATGAAACATCCCACTCCTTACAAAGTGTCTTGGTTGTAGAAAGGACATTATCTCTTGGTGAATGAGCAGTGCAATGTGGAGTTTCAAATTGGTACTTATAAAGATGTGGTATTATGTGATATAATGCCTATGGATGTATGCCATATACTCTTAGGGAGGCCATGGAACTATGACAAAAAATTTGTTCATGATGGAAGAAAAAACACTTATTCTCTAGAAAAGGATGGAAGGAGACATACACTGCCACCTTTGCAAGATGAAGTAGTCCAAGAAGGTTCAGGATCCAATATTTTGTTGATGACCAGGAAAGAACTTTTGCAAGAAGTCAACAAAGAAGAACAACTGCATTTTTCCCTTGTTAGTAAACCAAAAGTAATTTTAACTTCTACAGATTTAGATGCTTTGCCTATTGAAGTCAAATTTTTGTGGGATGATTATGCTGATATTATTGTGGATGAGTTGTTAAATGCTTTACCTCTTGTGAGAAGCATTATTCATCACATTGAATTGATATTTGGTGCAAGTTTACCTAACAAGGCAACTTACAGACTAACTCCTCAAGAGAATCAAGATATCAAATAGTACATACATGAATTATTGGACAAAGGTTCGGTGAAAGAAAGTTTGAGTCCTTGTGAAGTACCCACTATGCTTATCCCAAAGAAGGATGGTGGATGGCGTATGTGCATTGAATCCTAAGCAATAAATAAGATCACTATCAGGTATAGATTTCCCTTACCCCGTATTGATGATTTGATGGATTATTTGAATAGCTTAAAGTATTTTTCAAAGATAGATTTGAAAACTGGTTATCATCAAATAAGGATAAGAGAAGGGGATGAATGGAATACTGCATTCAAGACTAAAAATGGACTGTATGAGTGGTTAGTAATGCCATTTGGTTTGTATTACTAATGCACCTAACACTTTTATGAGATTGATGAATGAGGTATTGAAGGAATACAATGGAAAATTTGTGATAGTGTATCTGGATGATATTCTGATTTTCAGTCAGAATAAAGAAGAACAATTGAGACATCTTAAAATTGGTGTTGAAATCCTACAAAAGCAATACAAAAGCAGAAGCTGCGGATAAATCTAAAAATGTGTAGTTTCCTAAAGAAAGAATTGATTTATTTGGGATTTTTGGTTTCAGAAGGAGGGTTAAAAATGGATCCAAAGAAGGTGCAAGCAATTTTGAATTGGTCGACTCCAAGGAATGCGTATGAGGTAAGAAGTTTTCATGGTCTTACAACTTTTTATACAAAATTCATCAGTAATTTTAGTAAAATTTGTGCACCTATAATAGACACCTTGAGAGGAAGTAGACAACCTTTCAAGTGGAAAGAAGCAACTAACAAAAGTTTCAATTTGTTGAAGAAGAATATTAGTGAGAAGCCTAGTCTGTCTTTGCTAAGTTTTGACAAAGTTTTTCGAGTAGAGGAAGATGCTAGTGGGATGACAATAGGGGTTGTTCTGAGTCAAGAACAGAGACCAGTAGCATACGTCATTGAGAAATTCAATGATGAAAAACAAAAGTATTCCTCATATGATAAATAATTATATGTTGTGCATGATCTCAAGAAATGGATGCAGTACTTGATGCCCAAAGAGTTTGTTTATATTATGACAATCATGCTTTGTAGTTTATAAATAGTCAACCTAAATTGAATCAGAAACATGCTAAGTGGGTGAAATTTGTGTAGAACTTTACCTTTGTGATCAAGCATACAAGTGAAAAATCTAATAAGGTTGTTGATGCTTTGAGTATAGTAAAATTGATCTTGCAGGAAAAAAAGGTCAGTGCTTCGGGATTTGAAAATTTGGTTAATATGTATAAGGAAGTTGTGAATTTTAAGGATATATATGCAGCCTATGAGAATCCAGTTTCCCACAATAGAAGTCAATGGTTGTACTACATGGTACAAGAAGGATTGTTGTTCAAAAGTAGTAAATTTTTCATTCCTAAATGTTCCATGAGAGAAAATATGATACAGGAGAAACACAGTGGAGTTTTGTCAAGTCATTTTGGACAAGATTAAACATTTGCTCAGGTGAGTTCTTTTTATTTTTGTTCTGGAATGCATCATGATGTAAAGAAGTTTGTTGAAAAATGAAGAATATGTCAACATGCCAAAGGGAGGAGACAAAATATTGGATTGTATCAACCCCTACCTATTCCAACTAGGCCTTGTGATTACATTAGTAAGGATTTTCTTTGGGGAATGACTAGAAATTAGAGGGGAAATGCTTATGTTTTTTTGGTAGTGGACAGATTTTCTAAAATGGATCATTTTATTGCTTCTAAGAAGACCAATGATGCAACCCATATTTCTAATTTGTTCTTTTCAGAAATTGTGAAGTTGCATGGCTTTCCTTTGAGCATTGTGTCTGATAGGGATAAAAAAATTGTTGGTCATTTTTGGAGAACCTTATGGAAGAAATTGGGTACTAAGCTTAGTTTTATCTATTCTTATCACCCTTGGACTGATGGTCAGACTGAAGTGGTAAATAGGAACTTGGGAAACATATTGAGAAGTCTTGTTTACGATAATCTGAAGCAATGGGATTTATCTCTTTCTCAAGTTGAGTTTGCTTACAATGATTCACCTAACAGAAGTACATGTATGACTAGTCATTTTTAGATTGTGTATAGTATGCACCCAAGAGAAGTGTATGAACTAAGAATTTTGGGAGAACAGGAAAGGAGAAGTACAGATGGTGAATATTTTGTATTCAGTATCCATGAGCTACAAGAAAATGTTAAAGAAAGTTACAGGAGAGTGTTGTGAAGTATAAACAGAGAGCAGATTTGAAGAGAAGGGAAGTTCATTTTCAGGTTGGACATTTAGTAATGGCCTATCTTAGGAAAGAGAGGTTTCCTAAGAGAACCTACAATAATTTGAAGCTCAAGGAAATTGGACCTTGTAAAATTTTTAGGAAGTTTTCTGCAAATGCATATGAATTAGAACTTTATTCTAATCTTCAAATTTCTCCAATTTTTAATGTTTCAAATTTATATCCTTTTAAAGAATCAGGTGTTCATACAGAAATAATTGCAGGTGAAGATGATCCATTTGTAGATTAGCAAGGAAAGTTACCACAGAGAGAACAACCACATATTGAATCTATCCTTGACAAAAGAATTTCAAAGAAAACCAGTAACAGATTATTTTCAATATTTGGTCAAATGGAAAGATCATCCAAATGAATATGAAACATGGATGACTGAACTAGATATTTCTGAGTATAATGTGGAATCTAAAGCACTATTGAAGAAATGTTTTCTTCCCTTGGAGTATGATGCAGGAGCATCAAGTCAAAGTGATCTGTTTTCTGATTGAGCAGAAGATGTAATTTTTCTGCTCCCACGTAATTTTTCTAGAAGATAGGTTTTCTAGAAGATAGGTTTAGTTGCTAATTACTTGAATTTGGTTTTGTAATAAATGGAAATTTTCCATTGATGCCCTCGAATCTTGCAAGAGATTGATCGAGGATAGGTTAGTTGTATATTTATTTTCTTAGGGGTTCATATCTTGCTATTCAAGTCTGGAAGGTTAATAGAACTCTATATTAAGTTGTCAATGTAATGAAATACGATATGAGATTATTTGAGAGAGTGAGAAGTGAGTGTGTGATGTAGTATGCAATGGTTATGAAATGGAGAACATAATTCCAGTTTCTGTATGAATATTTGTAAATGTTTTGTTTTTCTTTTCAATAAACAGAAGTATGCATAATTTCTATGTATCTATTGATAGAAATGTTTATAGAATTCATGAAAATGGGGATGTATTCACGCGATTGCAATAGAGAGGAAATTGATCGTTCCATGGATCAATTTACTTGTAAAAGTTTGAGTTAAAAATATGTGAGTTAGACAAATTGATGACTGTGGATGAATTTCACAAGAGAAAGGTGTAGGGAAAATAAAAGACCCGCAATGATAAGCTGAATATCCACACTTTATCTTAGATCAACGACTAAAGAAGAAGCCACATAGATCAACGGTCAAGGACGAGTTCTGAAATGTGAAGTTGCAAGCTGGTTAAAGCTACGAAAAGTTGAATTGCGAAATAAAAATTGCAGGAGAAAAATTGCGGAAGCCCATCTTTGGAAAATTCGGAAGGAGGATCCACAATCCGCAATCTAATTGCAGAAAGGACCGTTGCGGCAACAAGTTTGCAGAAGTCCATTTTTGAAACTGAGAATTGTAAACCCGCAATTGCAGAAAGACTGTTGCGAAAGGGAAACTATGAAAAAGAAATTGCGGACGGGAGAGTTGCGAAACCAAAATTGTGGATGGGAGAGTTGCAGAATTAGAACTGCGGAAACAACCTTGTGGGATTAAGCTTGCGGAAGAAGACTTAATCAATGAAATTTAATGATTATGATCAATTTTAGGTTCGCTAGCTCTTACTTGCCAACCACGTTGATTGCCAAAGATAGATATGGCCCGATGTGTGTCAAATATATAAAACTCCCCACAAGTCCATGATATAATGTGGCATCAATAAGGGTAATGTCGCAATCAATAATCAACTTTACACCCGAATGGAATGTCATAGGTGAAGGCTTACAATCACTCATATGAAACCAAGTAAATAAATCTTCACACACTTAGGATGAGACAACTATATACCATCATCCATATGCCAAATATGTTGACCCAGAAATAATGCACTAGGCCTAAATTGGTAATCTCAAATCACATTCTTTTTAGTATTTTTGATTTCAAGTATAAGTGTAAGCTAGCTACTTGTAATAAGGATATAATCCACATAAATTACTATTATGAGAACATCATCATCAGTGTTATTCACATAAAAATTTGGATAAGATACACACCACTTAAAATCATTCTTCAAGAAATAAACATTTTATTTCATACCAAGTTCTAGGTTCTTGTTTTAGACCACATAAAGACTTGTTCAATTTGCATTCTAAACTTGAAGTATCAACAATAATAAAACCAAATGGTTGTTGCATATGAATGTCTTCATGAAGATCAACATTCAAAAACACACTCTTTACATCCATTTAGTGTATTTCACATTGATAAGGAACAACAAGAGAAAGAACGACTCTTATTGTGTTCATTTGAGCAATTGGAGCAAAAGTTTCAGTATAATCAATGCTTTATTGTTGAGATAATCCTTTTTCTACTAACCGTGCTTTATTTTTTTTCAATCTATATATTAACAATAAAATTTGTGTTATATATCCACTTACACCAAACTAAATTATTTCTAGGAGGAAGAGGCACAAGAGTCCATCTCTTGTCTTTCATTAAATAGTCATATTCAGTTGTCATTTCTTTCTCCGATTCAAGTTTATATTTATCTTGAGAATAGGTAGAGGGATCATATTTTTCCAATACTTTAGTCATAATAGAAAATTCAAATCTTGTTCGAGGAGTTGTGGAAGGAATACCAATCTCAAGACAAGTAGATTCAAGAATTTTTCAAGCCCATATTGGAAGAGAAGTAGTGGTAGGAACCACATTACTATCTTCAAAATATCAGGAGGATCACTTAAAAAATAAGATGAACTAGAATAAACAACAAGAACACAAGGAGAAAAAGGATCAATAGAGATAGGAGTAATAAAAGGTGAAGGAAAATTCAAGGTAACGTGAGGTTCAACAAAATCATGAGGAGGAGAGACTTCATTAAATTGAACATCTCTCCTAATGATAACACCTTGGGTAGATGGATCAAACAACATGTGCGCTTTATATTCCTCACAATAGCTAATGAAAATACATCTGTGAGACTCGGGTTCTAGCCTTTTCTATTTTTCATTTGGGATATGAGCCTAACATTCACTTCCCAAAACCTTAAAGTTACCAATATAAATTTTTCTTCCATTCCATTATTCTTTAGGACTAACCTGCAAAACTACTTTTTGAAACTCTATTGAAGATATACTTAGCATAACAAATAGATTCAACCCAAAAAGTTTACGTAATCCTTTAGAATAAACTGTATAGTTATCCATTCAACTAAAGTTGTATTCTTTCTTTCTACTACCCCATTTTGTTGAGTCGTATAAGGAATAACCTTTTTTTTTAAATACCATGCTTATATATATATGCATTAAATTCATTTTTAATAAATCCCCCCCATTATCAGTTCTCAAAGTCTTAATACTATTAGCAAATCCTTTTTCAACCATGGATTTAAAAGCTTGAAATATACCAAATGTTTCACTTTTATGCTTCAAAAAATAAACCCAAGATTTACGACTATAATCATTAATAAATGTAAGAAAATAGAGTGTACGAGACAAAGAAGGAATTTCAAGAGGACCACAGATATCACTATGAAGTAGTTGCAATGGTTATTTATCACGCCAAGCTTTACATTTATCAAACATTTTCTTATGATGTTTACCAAGAACAAAACCTTCAAAAACACCTTTAGTGGAAGAAATTAAAGGTACACCAATAACCATATTAGAAAACATTTTCATTTTACCATAATTCAAGTGACATAATATTTCATGCCATAATTTACTTAGTTCATCATCATGTGCAACATAGGAATATAAAGGTTTAATTTTGCTTGAATTAAAACATGCAAACTTATATAAGCTATCATTATGATCAATAGGACCAGAAGAAACAATTTTAAATTTTTGTTTGATATTATTAACACATTCTTATTAGGCCAAAATTCAAATTTATAACCTTTTTTACATGCATGATAAATAGAAATAAATTTGATGGGAATTCATTGAACATGAAATACATCTTCCAAGGTACCATTAGGAACATTAACACTACAAGATCCTAAAACTAAAACATGATTACCATAACTTATAGATACATTTTGTTGTGTGTGCTTTTTAGTGTCATAAGTATTAAATAAATAATTTGTACTAGATATATGGTTAGAAGCACCATAATCCATTATCCATTCCACATTAGAAGATGGCTTACTTGGTTGATTAGAATAGGAACACAGGGACACCGATTGTTCTTCGAAAGACTTCTTCTTTGCTTTCGCAAGTTCATGTCTCCATTTAAAGAGAATATTTTTAGGGTGGTTGGTTTTTCCACAATGTTTACAAGGATTATACACTTTTATTTTGTTAAAAAACATGTTAGAAGCATCATCAATAGAAGAAGTAGATCCTTGATTATGTAGTTGAGAAATTTTAAAATTCCTATCATGATTCTTTTTACTATGTGTCATTAGAGCATTATTCTTATAGAAATGACCACTAGCAATTAATCTATCATGCATATTTATCAAACCTTTACAAAAATATTCAAAAATAGGTTTCAAATTTCATTCAGAAATTTCAATTTCTCTATTCCTAGTTTGGATGAACATATCAGAACATGAAGGTAACTTTTTTCAACAAGAATGGTAAGAGAATTATCATTATTCTTGTAATCAATACCACAATTCTTTAACTTTTCATTAAATATTTTAACTTCAACAAGAAATGAATCCTTTCTATCAAAATATTTAGGGTCTAACTCAGATTATCTTTTCAATATTGTAAGAAAAAACATCATCATTTTTATCAAATAATTAAGTTAGGGTTTTCCATACCCCAATAGGACTATCCTTAGCCTCAGTGTGTACCTATAAGCTATCCAAAATATTTTGTCCAATGATTCATCTTGCTTGACGACATTGATATTCCCATAATTCCAAATATTTTGCATCAATTGGTTTCATTTGTTCACCTTTAACTAATCTCCATAAGTTTTTACTCCAAAGCACGTCAATCATCTTTCTCTCCGAAGAGAGATAGTTAGATCCAACTAATGAAAGAATAGAAACAACTTCTGAAGTCATAGTGTGACAAAATAATGAAATCCTCAAATGCAAAAATTGATTTGTTTCAAATAGAAGAAAAGTGCCTAAAAACCAAAAACCATAAATTTCTCACTGAAACTGAAGCCTAACAATTGGTAACATATATATTTGCATTATTTTAGCAAAGAACGAAGAGCAAAAAATTGAAATCAATGAAAAAAAACCGAAAAAGATGTATTTGTGCTTTCACGAAATCTAGGGTGCAGATTTCCTAAAGTATTCATGCCTAATCAGACCATAGGGTGTGAATTTGTTGAAACTACCCCAAAACCTGCAAAAAATTGGAAAAGGTTGAAATAGTCATGGTCCCATACAAAAAATTGTAACAAAACAAAACCAAAGAAAAAAAAAACCGTATATACCACAAAACAAAAATATTATTGATAACAAGTTAGTATACAACCAAGATTAATTCATATCTACAAAAATAATCAAGGGAACTTGAAGAAAATCTACAACATTTCTAAAAAATAATGCTGAGGGTAAAGGGTTTGAAAAAAATTCTAAAACATGTATCAAAATGACTAGATATAAATAATACCAGTTGGGTATGATAGATCGGATGCAAAATCTACAAAATATAGAGGACCCAACTCTCAAAATATGAAGAATCATTGCTTGATAATTCAAATAATTACTGAAGAAGGTAGAGCATAACAATAGCTATGATACCATGTTAGAATATTGAGAATGTGCATAACATACAACAATACATTTACACTAACATGTAAATCAATATAAAATATCTACTACTCTATCCTTATATCCATACAAACACCACGTAAATGGAAAACAATGTTTATCTCTTCTCCTAGACTTGGTTGTTAAGTCACTGAGATAAACCTCACTAATTTTCTTAATATCATGGAAAGCACATGACATGGCTCTTTGAAAACTAGCCTCGACATTTTTAAGGCCAAAAGGAATTTTCCGATACACAAAATTTCCCCATGGGAAAATGAAATTCGTTTTATGTTGGTCTTCTTTCTTAATTTGAATTTTGTTGTAACCGGAGAATCCATCCATAAATGAAAATATTTTGTTACTGGCACACTCGTCTATAATCTGACCAATGAAGGGTGTGGGATAATTATCTTTGGGGCAAGAAAAATTTAAATCCCTAAAGTCAGTACAAACTCGTATTGTCCCTTGTTTTTCATTTACCAAAACATGATTTGATACCCATTCAGTCAATGGTATAGGGTAAATGAATCTAGCTTTCAACAAATTTTCCACTTCTGCCTTGATGGTAGCGGTTTTTTTAGGATTTACTGGACTTAATTTTTGTCATATAGGTTTGACATTTGGATAAGTTTTTATTTCATGTTCGATAATGCTAGTATCCATACTCGATATTTCTTCATATGACCATGCGAAAACATCACGAAACGTTTTGAATAGAGAAGCATATTGTATGATTTCCTCTGGAGAGCAATTGGAACCTATATTGATATTCTTGATGATGTTAGGATTAATGGATATAGTGATAGGAATGGTTTTTGAAATGTTTGTCAATTTTCCTTCCGAAATCACACCGCGTGTTTGGACATGCAATTGGTACCTTTCCATATCATCATAAAGGTAAAAATTTTCAGTTTTAACCTCTAATGACTTCGGTTTAGAAAGAAATGGTGATCGATGATGCATGTCTTCCCATGGTCGTTCCAAGATATTAATGACTTCCATGATAGCTTCATCAGATGAAAAGGTTTGATCTAATATGTCATGACTGTTGGGAGTATCGATAGCCCATATGGGTGATGTGTACAGATCATATTCCTCCAAGGGAGAAGGACTTTGATCCAAGTATGTTGAAACATTTTGAATTGCTTGATATGACATTTCTATAGTAGACAAAGGTGTACTACTCCTAGTTTCATCAAGTTTTTCCAAATGTATTTGATTTCCTTCACTAGTTTGAACTTGGATGTCCTCTATTGTAGTTCCATATGATGAAGTGGAACCCATCGTTGTAGTGGATTTGGTCAAAACAGTTAACGAAAAGTTAACTTTTGATGTAATGGTGAAAACTGGAGCAGCTTGGGGGGTAGATATTGGTGGTGGGATTGTGAAGATTCTTTGAACACCCCAACTCCCACATCTTGAATCACTACTTTTGAATTCCCCACAAAAGGTACATTTGAGTGGATACAGGTTTCAGGTGTGCAGTAATCTAACTAGTTGATTGTAGTAATATTCTCTTTGTGGGGGAACCAAATTACTCAGAATACTGAAGATACTACTGCCATCATTGCATGTATCCAACTGCATCCCAATAACAGATTGTAATCTATGGGTGCATCCACTAGCTCAACATCAACTTGAACTATTTTACCTACCAATTCAATTAGGCAAGCTGTAATGAGTCCATGAGGAGGGAATGAATGTCCATCATATGTTTTAAGTATTGTGTGGGATGGATTCAAAATGGGTGATCGTAAGGGTTTCCAACATCCTAAATACATGACACAAGTAGAGGCTCCTTCATCTATAACAGTTTGAAAAATATGCATCCCATGTGATAGCACTTTAATATGGAAAGTGACATGTGATGTAATCCTACTAGTTGTTTGTTCTAAGTCAAAGGTGATTAAACTAGTATCATTCGGATCAACTATGCCAATGGAAGACAATAGTGATTTTCTTTGAGTTGAACAACTTTTTAATACCTCCAAGTCTGACATGGAACAAGGTTCTTAAGCTAAGTCTTCCACTATACTATTGTTTTGAGCTTCTATCGCACTAGGATTATGGTTTGAGTTATGTAGAACCCCTTTGGGGGGTCGAGGCACTATGTCATGGTTGGTTTCTTAATAGTAAGAGAACCATTTGGTTTTGATCCTCATGGGTCTGAAACATTAAGTGGTGTGTCATAGGAATGAGCCCTTGTTTGAACATTAACCTCATGATATAATCTAAAGATGTTGGAAATGGGTGAATTTCCCCCTTGTGGAGGGTTAGCTTGGTTGCCCCCTTGTGGGGGTACCATATCTGCAGCAGCAATATGTTTCTATTGTGGTAAAGTTTGATTCAACACAATAGGTTGTTGTGGTCCACTACATTGAGATAATATTTGATGAATGTCATCCATATGAGGGCATAGGTAAGTAGGATGCTCTCGTTGAAAAATTTTGCAAGGATACTTGTTTTTCCGTTTCTCCTGATTTCCTTCTCATAGATTATTCATTCTAGGTGTATCTCATGTCACAACATTGTTGGAATATATTAAACCCACTCATAACTTAGGATAAAATAATTAATCATTATTTGATTAATTATTCACCCGCTATCTTAATTAGTTGTCATCCACTTACACCTTAAAGTCAATACATGCCATCTATATCCTAGGAATGCTTTATTTCTAATTCTGGGTTGATCTTGACCGCCTTTTGACCATCCCAAATTAGTATACAACAATTTATAGCAGATTCTGTTTTATTATGCTTTTCTTGCTTTTCTATGGATAAGGTAAAGCTGGTCAAACTAGGAAACTGGATTAGCATGAATTTTCCTCCATTTTCTAGGATTAGCATGTTTTTTCCATCTCCTTGAAAACTCACTAATGCTTTTTCCAATTCGTGAGGTCCTTGATAGATTTGGGAAGTGCTTTAGCCACCTATGGGGGTTTGCTATATTTTGGTAAGTCGGCCTTTTTGAGCTTTATGAGTTGTATCCATACAACTCGATTTTCCTATGAGGGATTTATTATTTATGTACACTATTATTCATCATTATTTAATGGAAGTATACACACAAATATTCATCTCTTCATTCATGTGATTTAGTCTCTTTTCTTCTCTCTAATTTTCCTGTGTATTCTTGTGATAATTCTTAGTAGCAAGATATATTTCTTGTGCTTCTTCTTAGCATCATTTCTCATAGCATTGATCTATTATTTATACATGGTATCAGAGAAGCAAGGTTGATCAAGTTCTATAGACTTGAGGAGTGCATCCAGTCTCCTATCCCTCTCTGAAGAAGAGCTTGTCTAGCTTACAAGATTTTCTCCTAGTTATGTTTTATAGGTTGCAGAGAGTATCTCCTAGAGCATATCAGCAAATTCTATATAGATTCAAAAGTTCCTCTACTATCTCCTTTCAACTATGCTAATTGGAAGCCAAAGATGAGCACATACTTGAAGAGGCAATGTCCCTTTGTTGTCTCCATTGGTGCATTTAGCGAACCTGAGTCTTATGAAGAGAAGATTGATTGGCTAAATAATTGTGATAGAGATTATGGAATTATGTGTTTGGGAATGTCTCCAAATATACATCATCTCATAGATTCTGCTGAGTATCGATTTGAGATTTGGAAGAATTTGGCCAAAGCTTTTGGTTTGCAGGAAATAGAAGATGAAGCATGGAGCGAACTTAGCATCTCCTCTTGTTCTCTCTCTCAATATTTATTGGCCTCTACATTCTCTGATGAAGTTTATAATTATGAATAATTTTATCATACAATTCATGTTGTTTCTACTCTCCTTTATTCGAATGCTTTCTCCTTCAATGAAGAAGCAAATATTGAAGAGCCATCTTTTTCTGTGTCTCTTGAAGGTGATTTTTCTTCTTGTGATACTATTGATGAAAAAGAAGTAAAATATGGAGCTTATATTGATATTTATGATGAAACTATAAACCATTTATTGTTCTCTAAATATCCTATCTTAGATTCTGAGATCTATGTGCCAGATCCTTCACACCTTGTGCATACCTCTCTCATTGATGGTGCACAACCCAATGATTTCCAGGATGTTTTCTTATCTAAATCAAGCCTTATTTGTGTCATAAAAATTACCATACTTTATCTCATGTGCTTTTCCATATCCTCCTTTTTCTTGGCATCAATAATCATAGCCTTCTTGAATATTTTGAACATTTCCTTCTTTCCTCCTCTCATACCGAGGATTCATTACCAGTGTATTCCCATGAGTCTACCGATATGCTTATATGTGATACTTTGGATTCTGATTTATAAGCATATTTTTAGGTTGATACACATATCATACCATCATCCATACCATCTACCATACCTATGAATAATCCTAAGACTATACAAATCCCAAGTTCACTAGTTGATTCCTCATTGGTCTCTTATGCAGTGATATTTATCTTACATGGTTTGAAGTCTTTCCTATCTTTCAGTGGCTGGTTATACATGATGTTAGTAATATTTGGACTGATATTAAACATTTTTGGATATTTTCTAAATACTTATGGTTCATATATTATTCCCATCCATCATTCAGATTTTTACACCTATCAGTTTTCCCCAGTTGCTCATAGTTTTCCTACTCTAGCCCTATATCCTCATGGAGCCACTAAAGAATTTTTCGTTGTTGTTACATATGCTAATTTTTATGATATATCAGAGTTTCATAAGCCTCATATCAGATCTGGAAAGGTGCTACATCAGATTGGAATATTGACAGGTGACTCACATCATAATTTTGCAGCTATTCAGGGAATTGAGTGTGAAATAAATTGTCTTAATTTTTGTACTCTTTGGGAAGGAGTATGCACAGATCTATTTTCCATTTCAGATTATGTTTGTAGATAAGAGTTTGAAAGCAGCAAGAAGAATTCAGATAATTCTCCTAATTCATCAGTTGGTGAGATACAAGGAGTCCCTCCTCTTCCTTCTTGGAGGTTCTACACTCTAGCGCATGATCATGGAGTTCATGATTTATTCAGCAAGTTCTTCATCCAAAAGTAGTTCATTCAGCTCATTAAAGTCAAGATGAAGTCATTTTTAAGACATGTTTCAAATTTTGTGCCTTGTCCTATCTTGAGGGAGGATTTCCCCCATTTAGTTTTGTCTCTTTCCTCACTTTTCTGGACATAATAATTGTTAAACGGTGACCATAGCCTTGTTGCTGGGCCCTATATTCATCCATATGCATCCATATTTTTTGTGATACCATCATAAATTCAGACTTATATGGGGGTGTTGGAATATATTAAACCCACTCATAAATTAGGATAAAATAATTAATCATTATTTGATTAATTATTCACCCACTAGCTTAATTAGTTGGCATCCACTTAGACCTTAAAGTCAATACATGCCATCTATATCCTAAAAATGCTTTATTTCTGATTTTGGGTTGATCTTGACCACCTTTTGACCATCCAAAATTAGTATACAACACTTTACAAAATATTCTACTTTATTATGCTTTTCCTGCTTTTCTGGGGATAAGGTAAAGCTAGTCAAACTAGGAAACTTGGTCCTTTTGTTTCCAACCCATCCTTCATGAATTTTCCTCCATTTTCTAGGATTAGCATTTTTTTTCCATCTCCTTGAAAACTCACTCATGCGTTTTCCAATTCATGAGGTCCTTGATAGATTTGAGAAGTGCTTTAGCCACCTATGTGGGTTTTCTATATTTTGGTAAGTCGGCCTTTTTGAGCTTTATGAGTTGTCTCCATACAACTTTATTTTCATATGAGGGATGTAATATTGATGTACACTATTATTTGTCATTATTTAATGGAAGGATACACACCAATATTCATCTCTTCATTAATGTGATTCAGTCTCTTTTCTTCTCTCTATTTTTCTTGTGTATGCTTGTGCGAATTCTTAGTAGCAAGATCTTTTTCCTGTGCTTCTTCTTAGCATCATTGCTCATAGAATTGATCTATTATTTCTACGAACATTAGCATTTGTATTTTTCTTTTGTTTCTTCATTTTTCCTTTTTAGTTTGTGGTTTGGACTATGAGGATTTATGAAGTTTGGGTAGGATTTGCAGGTTGTTGGTTTTCCTGGCTAGCTATGAGTTGAGAAGTTTGAATTGATACTTGTCCCATTTTCTCAGTAAGTCGATCAATTTGGCTTATAGAACCAATCACACCATCGGCATGAGATCCTTTTGATGGCCTTGCTAGATCAGATGTAGGTCTCGCGACAAAAGGTATTAAATCATAAAGTGTGTCCGATTGTGAATATATCAAATCCATTTGTTGGGAAATATGAATGAGTTTCTCTTCAGTGATGGATCCTGACATAGCTACATATTTGGAAAGAGTAGGAAATAGTGATTTTACAAACCAATGTGCTAAGAATTGATTTGTGATTTCTGTTTTAATAAGCCTTTGACGTCTCCTCCACTCATGTATATGATCAGATATGTGAGTAGAAGTGGATTTCCTAAGTGAAGTCAAAATTTCAGTACCCGACTCATAGCAGATATGTAACTGAAAATGTGTCAAAAATACCATGGATAAATATGAAAAACATGTGAATGTATTACACAACAATTCAATGTACCATTTCACAGTGGTTCCTGTGAGGGTCTATTGAAACAACGTCGACCTAATACTATCGTCGACTAGGGAATTAGATGAACACCATAAATGAAATGTCATCACATGATTTGATGGATCATCCCCTGGTCATCCATTAAAATTGGGTATGTTTGAAGGAATTTTGGTTGGTATGGTTGGCCATCCATTCATATGTAGAACATGATCATTGATCAACTGAGATAAATATGGTAGATTCAATGTGGCTAGAAATGGTGATATGATAGGTGCTTGATATGTGGGTGGAACTTGATAGTTCCACTGACCTGGGGTTTGATTTACATTCCAATGTGGATTTCCTACTTGAAAAGGAGGACCCAAAAAATATTGGTTATTCCCAAGATTTTTTCCATTACATTGTGTGATGAAATTGAAAGGTGAATTACCCCCTTGTAGAAGTGGAATCCAATAAGTTTGATAGTTTCCTAGGATTTGACCATTCCAAGGATATTGTCCTTGTAATTGAGAATTATTCCAATGTGGATTGCCCCCCCTGTGGGGGTAGGTTCATGAAATATTGGTTACTTCCAAGACCCATACCACTCGTGTTTGAGACAAGATTGATAGCTGGAATTCCCCCTGGCATAGTGGTTGTTGGGGGTGTAGGGTTACCCTCAGACATTATGCTAGGAAATAGTAGGAGGATAACCTCCCGGTACATTTCCACTCATTTGCAGATGATTGCTCCAATTGGTATTCATGTTCCAAGGTCCATTCCTCCACTAGGAACATTACTATTCCAAGATGTATAGTTTCCTCTAGAAGTGGAACATAGAAAATTATTATGTTGAACAAAAGGATTCAAATTAAGTCCTTGTAAATTTTGACCTTGATAAGCCCCACCATATGGGAAACCCATATTTGGTAAGGTACACCCTCTAGTAGGGATACATGTATATGAAGTGGATGTATTTCCAGGATTGGAACGTGGAACTGTATCAACTGGCACTGAAGTGTTGGTTGAATTTATGGTATTAATAGGCATGTTAACCGTTGGGATTGTCATTGGGATCGAATTGGAGGTATTACCTCCTCCAACCACCATTTGGGGATGAACTGGTGTGGTTCCTAGAGCTTCCAAAGAAGCCAAAGGCTTAAGTTTCATTTTTTTCATCTTATTGGAATATGTGAAAAAATGGTTGAGCTAATCCAATGATTCGTTTACCGCAAGTATTACTAGGTCTGAAATGTTTGAAGGTGGATTAGTAGGATCAACTGTATGGTTTTCTATCATTTTAATTTAAAATGGAGAAAGATTATCAATTGTTTATGTAGATGGTTCAGGATTAGGTTGATGCTGATCTTTTCTATTATTGTTAATTGAATTTAAAAATGGTTTAGTTTCAAAGTCTTCTGAGTTTTGTTTTTGTATTCATATTTGTGTTTTAGCGGGGCCTTCAAGTTCTAGTGTCTCACCTCATTATCGTCATGATTGGTGGGTCGGGAGAGAAGCCACTTTGACGTTTTATTTTTTAGAATTGAAAATAATATAAAAATGTAATCAAACAATTATAAATAAAATCTAGACTCCAACAGAAACAAAAGTGTCCACACCACTGAAAATGTCCCTAAGGAAGAAACAAGCAAACTTCTTTCCCAAAAATTGAGGTTTAGTGAAAAGTTGGATTTTTAGAGGGCCTTCCAAAACTAGTAGCTCTTGAGGAACATCACACCTCAAGAATTACTAAATAGTGAAGGTACGAGAAACAATTACACTGTTCTTCAATCGCAAGGGGTAAAAGTGTTAGCTCTTTTCTACTCACCCTCCCAAGGAGCTAAAACAACCTTGTGTTTGTCTCAGGTATTGCAAGTGTCCCCCACTCACAACAGCCTATGTGACTCCCTAGGAAAATAAACTATGGCTACCACTTCACAATCGGTGGCCAGGTAGGATTAAGCGTTGATTTTTAAGTTAGTTTGATTAGTTTCAAGTAGTGGTGGTGAAACTGATGGTGTTGCGACTTATAATACTGAATCAATCCAATGCACATATTCTTTTAAACCTATGTTTTCATTCGATGAACTCTTTATACTTAAATAAAGGTAAGAGGTTTCTTCGATAATCCTTCAAACATGCATGTATCTCCCACTTTCCAAAATATTTAAAAAAAAAAACAAAAAACCCTAACTAAAGTAAAATATTGAATGGCTTGAAAAAGGTGACGCAAGCATTTTTAATAAGCTTTTGAGGTTTATGAAGCAACTTGTTCATCTTCGAAATAACCTTTTGAGGTTTGATCAACGGTTACACTTGAGATCTTTGTTTCACGTTCACGGGACCACCCGAAGGTGCAAGTGAAGAGGATATGAAGAGCTCATAAATGATATGCTTCAATAAAAAATACTACACTATTAGACTTGAGATCCATGTTTCTCGTTCACAGGACCACCCGAAGGCGCAAGTGAAGAGGATACACAAGGCTCGAAATTTTTCTAAAAGAATAGACCTAGACTATTACACTTCAGATCCCTATTTCTCTTTCACAATATCGCTTGAAGGTGCCGGTGAAGAGGATACGTAGGGCTCGAACACAACTTATATCAATAATTTTGCAAATAACTAACAAGGTCGTCTCATTGTGTTTGAATAGATCTTAAGTGATCGGTACATATTTTGAGAATTTATGCGAATTTGATTTTAAAGATGGTATTAAAAGTATCTTAGTTGTGATTTCAAGTTGTGTGGCAGGTCAACAAGTTCATGTGACTTCAAAATTCATGGCCTAAAGGTTCATAAATTGAAACAATGTGTCATGTTCTTTAGTTTTTTTACAATTTCCTTATGTAAATATGTGATTAAAATGACCAAAGTAGAAAAAATTTCAGACGTTCAAGAGTGAAATAAAGGACCTAAATGGTAAACATGTCGTAAAATTTCATATCTGAGCATTCTTTTAGAGAAAACTTTGAACAACACTAAAAAGACTACTTCTCAAAGTGATTTTTCCTAGTTTTTTAAGGAGGTTTCCAAGCTTTCCAAACTTGAGGGAAAATGTCCCTAAATCCTTAAAAATGCTTGTAAAAGGTCATAATAGGACTCAACAATTGTTTTGGATGTCAACTAAGGTTTTGCAAAGTCTAAAATGAACTCAATCCAAGGAAACAAAACAATGATCTCAAAATTTTTCAAACTCAAGGCAAATGCACACAAAACATTAAAATCCTTCAAAAATCCCTAATTCCTGATAAAAGAGAGATAAATACTGTATAAAACCTCTATTATAATATTCATAATACATCTACAACAGAAAAAACGGCTCAAATGATCAAAAACTGAATATTCAACCATAAAAGAAAATCAAGATCTGTGACTTTTCCACACAGTGGTCAGCGCACTACTGTTATTGATGAACAATGTGTCATTGACACACTTAGGGGAGTCTAATAGGGCTTCAAGAGAGTCTGACGGTATTTGTATGCTATAAAATGGCGTCAACAAGGTAAAGAAATAAAAAAACCAAGATCTGGGCCCAAAAATATTGAAAAATGAAAAATTAAGGGTGAAATTAGGTTGATTTTGACCTCCATAACTGACCTAAAGACTTCTACGACCAATAAAAAGCATGCATTGAAATATTTAAAAGTTAAGAAACACCCAAACAAGGGTAAAAACTCAAGAAAAATATTTTCAAGAGAAGAACCCCTTAGATCCCCAACAGAGTCGCCATTCTGTTATTGGAGTATTCTATAGCTGAAGCTATATCCTACTCTCCTATTTATATGGGGTGGGTGAAGCCCAATTGACAGAAAAAAAACCAATTATCGTAATAATCCTAATATCTTAAACCTTCTTTCATGGAGTTTGAGAAGGGGAGGAAGATAGGAGAATACCTCTCGTAGCCTTGAAGTTTGATGGAGTTCCTTGATGGTTGTCCTTCCAGCTCCTTGAATCTCCTTCAAACCTGCAAATATCACCAAAAAATCCTTCCTACTATCCTACCAAACTATCTTTAGGAAATATGGGTTAGATTTAATTCCCTATAAATTCTACATCAACATGAAACTTGAAGGGAAAATATTGAACAAGAATTGGGAAGAAAATTGAACTGATTGATAATAAATGAACATGGAGAAATACTTACAACCCTTGAAAGTGCCTTCCTTATCCATAGTCTAGACCTACTCCTCTACCATCCATGCCTTTGATGCCCGAAACTTTATAGTAGAAAAGTGATTTCTAGATCACCTCAATTCCTCTAGCATGCCTTTTCTCTCTAATTTGTCTTCTCTAATTCACCTCATATTCCTTTCTTATATAGGATTGAGGTTTGTGCTCCCAATATCTTAACCATAAATGTGGGATTAGTATTTTTTAACATTTTTTATTGTTTCCTTTAAAAAACCCACTTTACCTAGTTTTTAGGCATCAAACTTGCTTTTTCAGTATATCCATGACAATTAATACCCATGTTAGGCATTCTTTCCACTGTGTGAGTTATAGGAACTGGGTTTTGGCCCTTAAGTGGTCATGGACTTGGCCTCTTTATATCCACCTTGTATTCAAACATTTCTTCCTTCGTGGAAGTAGTGGTCAAATGAGAGATTGAAGCTCTCAATTATTCAAAAACTTTGATCTTCATGTTTCAGGAAAAATAGAAATATGGTTTCAGACTAACATTTTCAAGGGTGTTAATTTTATTGTTAACACAACCTAGTTTGTCTCTAACTATTTCACCAGATATTAATATCATATTCACTATAAACCATATTAAAAACTTGTCTTAGTTGATGGTGATGGGATTCAATCATAGTGTCACTCACCATTCTAATTGTGACCCACTCTAGTTATACTCACAATACAAAGGGAATAAGGTTCACATGACAAGGGATCATATTTTCATTTCATAAGCACTCTGAAAGTGCCCCATTGGAAGTAAAATTTTGACTTGGTCAGATCATGAATACATGCACATTTATACTCATTCATCCCTTAATACAAAATAACTTCTACTAAAATTTGTTAAGATGAGATGAATGGACAATTGCTTCTACTAAGATTTATTGTCTTACATATTATGTATTCATCAATACACATAATAAAATGACTAAAAATGGCTACATAAGTGATTTAAATGCACTTGACATTCAATTTTTACAAGAAATAAAATTAGAGGGTGAAGGAAAGGAAGAGATGTTATTTCATAAGTATCCATGGTAATTATATATTTATTTCCCTATGTTTTGTTGTTTAATCTATATCTCACATTTATACTTGCTTCCCTTTGTATTCATATACCAACACTTTGTAATAATGTTTTCAGTGGCTTTGTGATCCATAAACTACCATATATATTACATTGGATGAGTTCATCACAACCGATCTTACAACTTAATTCGTTATGTTGGTTTAGTTCTATAGAATACTGAATACAATGGAATCCAAAGAGAAATAACTAGAGCAAATAAGTACACAATCTACACAATAATACAAGATATACCCAAGAAAAATTGACTATGGGGAAAACTCATCCACAAATGACTATGCCTTGCTCTTCATATCAAAATGCAAATACAAAGGAAATGGTACTCTCTATGGATTGACTTATGGATCTGCATCCAGAATGGCTATTACAAGATTTCCCATATCCTCTTTTTATCTCTAATATACACTCTTGTGTTGTTTTTCTACTATGGAAGATACACTAACATCAAAATAATGGAATCCCTTCTTCTCCTAATAGCTCGGTATTTAACATTGCACGATCATTGTCTAGTGTTAATTTTAGTTTTTTTGCATGCCCAACTCTCGATTAGGGTTAGGTTTTCTTGGAACTTCTAGAATGTTATTGAAACCTCACACGTGATTAGCTCCACATGTGTAGGAAATCAGATATGACATGGAATCCACTCAGTACTATGGTGGTCAATTGGGTAGGTTAACTTGCAAGAGGCATACATTTTACATTCAGACTCTGTTTGAGGCAATCCTTGGACTGTTGGAAAGGTATCATAGTGTAGAATAACATCTAAGTTCAAGACAATAGTGATGAACTTTTGACCCCAAAAAACATCACTTATACCCTGAAACATGCCCCGAATGGTTATATCCCCAACTCTACAAAGTGAGGCCTACCCATAAATGGTCCCTACAAGCCTATTCATCCAATAATCTGAACCTAAAAGATTCAAGTAGGTGAAAAATTATATATTGATCCATTTTGGGAGTCTTTTGGTCCCCAAAAGATTTTATTGAATGGGGGAGGAAAATTTTCATCTACCTTTTCTTTGAAGTACCATTTAGCCTTTCCTGGAAGTTGTCCTTTCAACCCCACCTTCCAGAGTTTATACTATCATGGCCTTGTAGTTCTAAACTTCTTCTGCAACAATGTGTCTTTTTCTAACTCTACATGAGCCTCTATTACTAGGTCCTCTATAGAAGGTAATACCTACTTAGGTTCTTGATCCAACATGGAAGGTTCATAGAGTTTCATATTATTCACATTCACTACATAGTAAATGTATATTTATGGGAGTAGACTGAATCTATAGGCATTATCTCCCATCTTCTCCACTACCTCAAAAGATCCATACCTCAGATCCTTCATATTCTTGCCAAGACCTAGTAGTCTTTCCTTCTTCAAGAGTAACCATACTCTGTCTCCCACCTTGAATGTTTTTTGAACCCTTTTTTGGTCATGTCTTTCCTTGTACTTTTATCGTGAATTAATTAATTACTTGTGTACTTGTAAATGGATCTTCGTGGTCTTATCAATCATTTTTTCAGTTCTTATTGCTTCACCTGTGGTGTCTTACCTTACTCCCCCTTGTTGTACATAAACAACATCTATAGGTGAAGGTGGAAAGTATCCAAAACAATTTTCGAAATGGGGATTATCAATGGAAGTGTAGACTTCTTTGTTATAAGAGCCCTAGATGTAGATCACATTTTCATCCCAATCCTTAATATGCTTCCAATTGTAACCCCTCAAATGATGTACCAAAGTCCTGTTGACTATTTCTTCGTGAACATATGTTTATGGATGGAATGTTGTAGATCTCTTCAACTTAGTGTCGATGTTTTCCCAAAGTGTAGTCCAAAATGTACTGAGAAATATGGTTACCCTGTTTGAGAGGATTCTCCTTGGTATCCAAAAGTGCACCCATACATGTTCAAAGAACATGTTTGTTGTTTCTTTTCCTATGATGTTATTTTTACACGGCATAATAATGCACATTTTTTTGAGTATGTCAACTACCACCAATAAATAGTCATGTCCCTTCCTAGTGGTTGGAATACCACCCACAATATCCATGGTGATTCTCTCTCATGGTCTCTTAGGAATAAGTAAGGGATGGTATATACCTTGATTCCTATTACTATGACTGCTTGTATAACAAAGTATACATCCTCTAATAAACCAAGCTACATCTTCTTTCATTCTAGGATAATAACATACCTTTGTGAGTTTGCAACTGTCTTCCCTACACGTAAAAAAATTCCTTGCAACTTCGGTGGTGTGTTCCTCTATGATAAGCTGCAATCTTTCTCCTTTAAGAATATGGAGCTTGTCCAGCTTGTAGAGTAACCCATCCTGGATATGAAAGTCATCCTCGCTGTCATGTTCTCCTACATGGAATTGGCCTTGTAGTTGTTGAAATACCTCCTTGAAGTCCTCATACTCTATGTATTCCTCCTTGTATGCATCATGGGTAAAATGTTCCATATGCATAAGAGTTCCCAAAGTTGTAATATTCGATGTAGGTGTCCTTGAGCGCATGTCTTCCAGCTTGTTATTACATCTCTTCTTATAATTTATGATTAGATTGAATTGTTGTAAGAATCCCATCTACTTATAATTTATGGTCTGTTGTAGCTTACTATGGGCTTGCAAATACTGCAGTGACCAATGATTAATGTGAATAATGGCCCCCTTTCTCATTGGATAGTGCTTCCACTTCTTAATAGCTTGTATGAAGGCATAGAGATACTTATCATATGTAGGTCAATTCATGATGCTACGATGGAACATTTCAAAATGAAAGCATACCGGCCTCCCTACCTGCATTAAAAACCGCTCCCATAGCATACCAATTACTTTTGTCTCCAATTCGAAATGCTTATGCAAATTAGGAAATGTGAGAACTAGTGCTTGATTGATCTTTTGCTTATGCTCTTCAAAGAATTTCTATTTATTCTTCTCCCATTGGAACCCCTTGCTGCTAGTTGTTATGGCATGAAGAGGTGCAACCACTATAAAAAAGGAAGCTATGAACTTTTGAAGGTATTGTGATCCCCCCAAAAGATCCTAAATTTAATGGAGTTTGTAGGAGTAGGCCACTTAGTGATGACCTCCGTATTCATAGGATCGATCTTAAGTTCTCACCAATCACATGCCCCAAATACACCAAAGTCTACTAAACAAATTCACATTTATTAAGGTTTTTGAGTAGTTATGTTTTTTCAAGGCCTCAAACACCTACTTGATATGTGAGATATGTTATTCCCAGGTATCACTACAAACCAATATGTAATCTAGATATACTATAACAAATGAATCTAAGAAAGGGTGTAATACATTATTCATCAAATGTCACATAAATGTAACTAGTGCATTATATAAACAAAATGGAATTACTAACCATTCATATAGACCTTTATTAGTCTTAAAAGCGATCTTCTAGGTGTCTTCTTCCTTCACTCGTACCTGGTGGTATCCCAATTTGAGATCCAACTTGGTGAAGTACTTGGAAAGTTGCAACTATCCCAACAGATCATCAATCCTGGGTGGATGGTATAAATTCTTGAGTGTGATCTTGTTCAATGCTCTATAGTTGATGCACATCCTCTAAGTCCCATCATTCTTGGGTACTATGATGATAGGTGACCCACAAGGTGAGGTGCTTGGTTAGATCATGCCTTGCTCCAACAACTGTTGCAGTTGCTTCTTCAATTCATCTTCTTCTATAACAAATTGTCTGCATAGTCTAATGTTCGACAATGGATAAATTGACAGTAGTTGTATCTTGTGCTCTACGTCCCTCTTATTAGGTATCCCCTTAGGCTCATGGAACACTTCTCAGTATGTTTAAAAAAGGCTCTCCAACTAATGATTATGCTCTTTGGTAAATCCCTCTAAGGATGCATTCACTTTTACTGATTCACCTTCTTGACGATTTTGTCTAAAGAAAAACAATACAAACTTCATACTTGAATTGATTATCATTTTTTGTATGGTGGACATTTACCAAAGAGGTATTCAATTCACTTTTGTGTGCATTGATGATGAAGGATTTCACATCCTTGAACAAGCAATATTGGTTGTCTCTCTTCATGAAGATCGCATGCCTCATATACATGTAAGGATTTTTGAACACTATAACACAAACATCCAGGGGTACTACATTTACCTCCACTTCATAAAAAAAACTCTCTCCTTTTAATAATCTCTCTTTATATAATCATGGTGATTACAATTAAGAAATTTTAGTTTTAAATAATAGACATCAACAACGTGAATAGAGAACATGCATAGCATGGAATATTGATAAAAAAACACAATGTATATGTGCATGTTGTGAAAAAAATCTCCAAAAACATATCAATCTTTGGCAACAATGTGTGTTACCATTGTTCATTGAAATATGAAAAGTGACACATTGGAATATAAACTTGTGTAAAACATTTTGATAGTGTATAGAAAATGCAATCAAACATTATCGTGTGCATTCATGATCACAATTACGTCTTATATTTATTTAGCGCCACAACAATCCACCCCCAAAAGAATGCATATATTGTGATTCCCTTTCTCCTTCCCTTTCCCCAAAGGCAAAGGACATACTAGGTGAGAGGAAATACCAACTTTACGGGTATGCAGTGTTTTCAAATAATATTGGGGTGCGACTTGTTCACACCGGTTCCGTTTTTGGAGAAGAAGTTTCAGGATATCCAAAATAGTGACTCGTTCATGTCCTTATTATGCGAGCAAAATCATTTAATTTCCTAGGGAGTCTGTTGCCCTCTAAAACCCTGTGCGAACAGGTGATAGTTTTACCTTGGGCAGATCCAATGGTTAAAATTAACGTCCGTATGGACGTTTTTTTCCCCGTCAAATACACCTAAACGTGAAATTAACCACATCAACGACAAAGTCTAGTTTATTTTTCCAGCGGTCAAATTGACGGGAAGAGAGAAAACTTGCCCGTATCTAGTATTTTTAGATTAGATTAGATTAGATTATATATGATGACGATGAT
>LPNX010535006.1:549011-596039 GCA_001517045.1 Pseudotsuga menziesii | reverse complement strand
TATCTATTTGTTGGCAAAGTGGTGGAACCCCCCTGACTAGCAGGGTTTCCATTGGCTAAGAAACCATGAAACAGGGGCGTCTAAGCCGTCAAAATCACCCGAGGATTGCACCCGTCCTAGACTGCACTAACCCTTAGCATGGTTGGATTTTTTGGTATCCGACGATATTAGAACTGACGACCTTCCAGCTTAGGGGGCGTCTTAACTACCCCTCCACCAACTGTTCTAAAGCTTGTGGATAAATACCCAATGTATATTGGAGTAGCTCTTAGTCTCTCAATTAAAATGTCAAGATTGATACTGCTAGGGAATTGATATTTATCCCTCATACAGTTTGAGGTGAATATGGATATGTGCTATCTCTTCAGGTACAAATGCAACATAATTTGTTCTGAAATTTCAATTATAGTTTAACGTTTCTATTGGTACAAATGCAACATAGTTTGTATTGAAATCTGAATCTCAATTGACTATGAATTTCATCAAGCCCATAATAGTTTGAAGTTAAGATATATCCGTTTGAGATACAAAAGTAGTCTAGTTTGTTCTAAAATTTCAATTTCAATTGAACTTTATTGTTTGTATTGAAGTCTCAATTTGAGTTGAAATTTCTAAATGTCATGTTGAGATTGGTACCTTGAGGAATGTCTTGAGGTTAGTATATTCAAGGTGAATATTGATTTGTGTTTGATGGAAATCAACCAAATTCCATCTATTAGATATGCATTTAGGATTCCTAGGTAGAGCTTATGCAAAAAATGAGTTGAGAATCAAATCTGGGTCAACTGTGGTAAAATCCCACCAATCTACTATTGGATTGTACACTAAGATTTGGTAATTTTCAAGTAGAGTTCATATCCCACCAATATACCACTAAATCACATCTCTTTGAACATAATTTATGTAAGGATTATTAGATAAAAATGCTACAAAAATGAGCTGAGAATGAAATCCAGGCTAGTTTGATCAACTCCCACCAGTCTACCACTAGATCACAACCTAATTGACTATTTTTGAAAACGCTTAAGCCTTGCAACATACAGATTCTAAACATTTTGTAGTGGAATATCACTCCAATTATTTGAACCTATTTTGTATTGAAATCTCGGAGTCCAATCTGCATGTGAGAAATCATGGAGTTCTATAAGCTAAAAACAATGATAAAGCTCTTCTTGATTGCACTATTTATATTGCAGCACTCTCTAGTTATGTATGTTAATCATGTTAAAATACTGTGAGAAGCTACTACACTTCTGAGATTTAAGGTATATGCAAATCTCGGGCATAGATTTTCCTTGAAGTGGAGATTTCACATAGATTATTGCAAATCTTATATTTGAAATAATGAATTTGCTACTACAGAGCATACGTGAGTGGATTGTTTGTGTGGTTTGTGTTGCACAATGTAATGTATTAGTAAACTTCTTCACTTAGGTAATATTTTCTCCTAAATCCCTTTTCCTTTTATGAATAATAGAATGAAATCTGAACTTGATTTCAAGTCTCTAGTTTTAATTACTAATCAACTACCTTTTGTATATTTTATGAGTTCATTTGTTATATATTGTGAAAATTTAACACTACAAAATTTCCGAAGGAATCTCAAAATGGATACTACTGTAGAAATCCTAGATATGAAATAATGAATTTCTGCTACATGCATGCGTGACTGTATATTATTTGTTGTAGAAATTTTAGATCTGAAATGTTGAATTTGCTACTATAGGACATGTGTGAAAATTTAACAATACATAATTTTCAAAGGAATCTGATAATGGATACTACTGTAGAAATCTTATATATGAAATAATGAATTGTTGCTACAGGAATGTGTAAGTGTGTATTATTTGTTATATAAATATTAGATGTAAAATAATGAATTTGTTGATATAGGTCATGTGTGAATGTGGATTGTTTGTGTGGTTTGTGTTGCATAATGTAATGTATTAGGAAGCCTTTTCCTTTAGGTGTTATTTTCTTCTAAATACCTTTTCCTTTTATGAATAATAAAATTAAATCTGAACTTAATTTCAAGTCTCTAGTTCTAATTACTAATCAACTACCTTTTTGTACATTTTATAAGTTCATTTGTTATATATTGTCAAATTTTAGGAGGTTTCTCTTCTCTTATGAGCCCATCCAATCTATTACGGAAGCCTTGGGTGCATATTTCTCTCCTAATTTAAGCCTTGTTGACAAGATGGAGCATAAGTACTTGCAAAATTTTTTACTTGTATCTTTCTGAGCTTCTCTATATTTTCTCTACATGAAGGTGTTGTCCTCTAATTGGAGCTAAGCATTAAAACGATGGGTATTCTGGTATGGGACCAGATACTTTCTTGGTCACTACCAAGTGGTTCATGCAGGTACATACCTGGTCAAATAACCAGGTAGATCTTGGTCAGTTGAGCAAGATGATGATGTGTGATGTCCTCTTCTCCTAAATGGTTATCACTAGACTTTTTATCAAGGGACTTGCCACTCCTTGATGATGTCACTAGCACTTGACCTTAAGGAATAGTCAATAGGACCGTATGATCACATCATCCAGTGTGAACCTTCCTTATATGGTGATGATGAACCTTCAATTATTGTTTGGAACACTTATATATCACATAACTTGAGAGAGAGTTTGGTTTCCCCTCCCTGTGGGAAAAAGGGTTGTTTCCCCACCTTGTTGGTACACCTTGGTCTTGTGGGTGAATGGGTTGTATTACCACCTTGATGTGACCCCTCTTGTTGACTTATGGTCTTATGTTTCCCTATTGGTCCTAATACCTGTCTTGGTTGTGGTGCCTTGAACCTTTTTCTATGATGAATTAACTTTATTGTTTTTATTTTGTATGACCACTTGACCATTGGTAACGTATACTAAGTCAACATAATATTATTTTATGTTTATTTTGGTAACCTTCCTAAAAGTTAAGTGACCCTTCTAGAAGTATTGAAAAGATTATAAATTAAAGTCACAAACTTCATTTGTGTGGTGTGTTGATAAGAGAAGAAGATATTTGATCCATTGTCTGTTGTAGGGTTCGTTGTTGCTCCGTTATATTGGCATATAGGTTTTTTACTATTGCTTTGAACTGCAAACACCATCTCCCAGATCCCGCTAAACTTCTATCTTCTTTTTTTATCTGTTGTTGCTGGTTTGGAGCCATAATCGTCTCTTTCTCAACCATCTAAGGTTGTGTCCCTCTTATTCAAGTTGTTATTGTCGTGACCTTATTGTGGGTTGTCTTAAGATGTGTGTGACCTATTTAGGAGGCTTATGCTGAATCGTGACCTTAGTGTGGGTTGTTAAAGTTGGTCGTGAGTATCGTGACCCTTGTTGGATGCCCATATCTAATCTATGACCTTGTCTATAACACCCCAGTTTTGACCCCATTTGCATTAAATGTATATGATGTATATATTGTAATTAATCATGGCGTGGAGCTATAGGAAAAATCCCCACAATCGATTTAATGTTATATGATCGGTGATTAAAATCGATACCAATGGTATTTTGTGCTAGCCGGGCAACATTATAAATTGGACATCATGTAAATATGCAGTTTAGTTAAAAATACCCACAACCAGCTATGTCAATGCAACAATAATGAGAAGTGCCATGATTTCCTAAGGATAAGTGGTGGATCTTCAAACCTTTGGGCCAATGGAGAAAAGCAAAATGTCAGAGGGAGAACCCATCAAACTGTCAACTACCTTTCTTGTCTCACTCACCCAATCATTTATTACTGCCATAAATTGGTTGGCTTGGTTATTCCATGGGATGGGCAAGGTATGATAGCCCAAATTCGAATTGGAGAAGCCATCATTTTTTCGATAATGCGTTTTGACTCCTTGGGCAAGAAAAAACCCAAAAACGTAGGCCATTCTACCATGCTTTCACATTGGCATGTTTTCCTCACCATTTTTCCTTCACATGAGCTCTCTCAGGCATCCATAACTTCCTATGTGTGTTTTCATTCCATGTTTTTGGTTGTTGGCTTCATTTTTCCCATGGATGGGAGGTCGTTTTTGTAATGCCAGGGATTGGGTTGGTTTTCCTCACGTTTTTGGAGCTTCCAGTGCTTTTTCCACTCATATTTTGCAGTTTCATGTGTTTTTACCATGGTTGTGAAGTGTTCTTGTTAGCTTCTAGTGGTTGGGATCTCTGCTTGGCGTTTTGGTGTAGTTTCCACATGCCCACGATGGGGAATTTTGTTTTTTAGTGTTTCCCAATGAGTGAGAGAACCAAGACACAAATTTTGGGCGTTGTTGAAGTCATTTTGGCCACATTAGGTGTCACATGCCCCAATTTGCAAAACACTTTTATGTTTTAAGAAACATTATGTTACATTTTATGTAAAGTTTATAATTAATGACCAAGTGGGGTCAACGATAATTTAATGTAACTTCATAATATTTTATTAATAAATAAATGAAAGATGAGACAATGGCTTAGGGAAGCTGTTAAATGAGTATTTACTGGTCACTTGATGGAGGAGGTTGGGTTGAGAGCAGATTGACATGTGGCAGCATCCTCAAACTGCTTCTAGCTGTTGCAGGTGGAAATGTCCCTATTTTTGTGGTCATGATTCCCCAAGAAAGTGGAACAAGAGTAGGTGTCTCATTAAGTAAAAAATGACCCAAAAGACCTAGGCATGCTAATAAAAATTCCCATTGAAGACAGCTGAGGATGATCATTCTGAATTTGTGATCATTTTGAGTGAATGAAGTGCACAAGAGAATTCGATGGAGGGGACTAGATGAAGTAATTTTGAGTGGATAAGCGCTAAAGACCTGAACTAGTGAAGCTATTCTAAGCTAAGTTCATACTGCTGCAAGCAGAACTAAGTTACTACTGAACACTCAGTGGAGCTTGCCATTTTTACCTTTTTGTATGTTGATTGTTATACGTGACTCTTTCCATAGAAACTCGCGTACATATGTGACTATCTCCATAGCATCCCGCATACTATACATGAGTATTGTCATTGCAACTCGCGTACAAATCTGTACGCAGGTTTCCCTTATAGAAACTCGCGTGTCATACATGGGTTCCCAGTATCAATACTTGCGTGTATATCCATTCGACATTAAAAATAATAGAACATGATTAATGGAGATTTGTTGAGCCCTAATCATTAACTATCTGAACTGTCTCAACCTCCACAACCTTCGAAACTGCTCTATTTCCCTAAGTATAAATAGAGGCCTTGGGGAGGGCATTAATCAATCATACTTAGAGAGCAAAGTTATGCTGGTGGTATATCTTCAGAAGTCTTTGGAGCAGCAGAACCCAGAATCCTTTGGTTGCAGAGGAGTCCTTGTTTCAGGCGTTTGGTTGTACACTTATCTCATTCACTATTGTTAATAAAGAGAATCCTTCTTCCAACTTTGTGTTGAGTCACTTTCATGTATCATGGTTTGATGAATATTTATGATTAAGCACTCTATATATTGTTTATTTAACTTGCCATATATACATGTATAATATTGTACTTGGAGGATTTGCTCTTTGCAGGTGAAGGAGGTGCATCTCTGAAAGCTTTGGAGAGGAGCAGAGCGGGAGAAGATAAAGCTTAGATCAACCGTCGTTAATCGGGTGAGTCTGACATATCTTCCTATTTCCTTTCTATACTTTAAAGCTGATTATCTGCAAGTTTTAAGAGTAAGTTGGTAACCCCGGACCCTTGGTTATAAGATAGATATAAAAAATACCTAAACTGTATTTTTTCCACACCTTTTGCAAGGTCGTACTCTAGTACAACAAGATAATTTACTTTCAAATAATGGATTAATTCTATAGTATTTTTGTATAAATTGTTTATAGGTTTTCTTTTGTACTTTTATCTATTTAAATTACTTAAATAAATTAAATAGAGACAAAGGAGGAATTCTAGATATTACACACTAGTCTGTGTAATATTTTACACGGTAAAGCCAGAAAAAATTCTATACTTTAAAATCTAATATATTAACATAAATACATAATATAGAAATAGGAAAACTATTAAGATTTAGTTCACTTAACAAAGACAGTTTATAAGGTTAAACTGTTACCCTATTAATACAACTAAGAGAAAATGCAAACTAGGGTTAAACATGAAAATGAAAACTAACTCTATAAATATTTAAAAGGATTTAGGGTTTGTAAAAGAACTAATCATTTCACAATAAAGTAAATTCACAATTTATAAATAGCAAAACCTGACAGTATTTTCCAAAAGTACAGAAAAGAGGTAAATTTATTCAATCAAGTCCATTTCTCTATTTTATTTCCAGAAATCATTTCCAAATCAATAATATGTTACTATCAAAGAATTCCATTGTCAAAAGATTCCGAAGAGAAAAAAATAATAATTAATAATCTACTTAACCCTAAACCATCGAAAGGTAAATAACAATAAAAATAGCTAACATAAAAACAATGTATAAATATTAACTAAATAGAGATATTGTTAATTCAGCTTTAAGATGTAAGAATTCTTTTAATATCAAAAACAAAACTGAACAGACATAGTCTTGGCCTGCGGCCTTTTACATCACCAGTCAAGGCTTAAAAGCCTAAGTGAAAGTATCTACATTCAACAGAGTTCACTTAAAAACCACACATCTGTACCTGCTATTAAAACCCTTCCAAAAAGAAGTTCTGCAAGAATAGCCTTCATGGTTTTTAAAACATTAACCAAATCCTTTAATAACGGCCCAATGGGTTGTTCAAATGGAGTTACGGATTAAATCCGGTATCAAAAAACATCGCTGAAAATTTAACAGTGGCCAGAAAGGATAAAAAATTTAACTCATTAAAGTCATGGCTATGGAAGCTCCAAATCCTTTCACTACAAAATAGCCATTAAGGCATGAAAAACAAATAGAGTATCTAGTAGCCACGACCAAACAAGTATTCAACAAAAAATGGCAGCAACATCTTAATCCACCATACAACTCGTGCAAGAGAACCCTAGGTGAAATCGAGGCTTACCAGGGTGGATTTTCTCATGGAAGCCTGATGGTGGAGTCCTTCAGAACCGACCTCGGGTCTTGAGAGCCTGCACAGAGAAAACCCCAGTATGTTAGATACACATAATTCATAAATTAATAATTTTAAATTGTGCATAAAGGTTTTAAACAAATTCGTTTCTTACCTAAGGGATTATGCACAGCTGCCTTGACATGGAGAGCCAACCCGAGCCTCCTTCGGATCACTGTCAGAAGAAAATACAATTCACAGGGTTTAGTTGTGAAGTTCCCAAGCCACGACGAGGTAGGGGTCAAGCCCACGATAAGAAACAAGCAGTAAAGCAAAGAACCCAACACACTCTTTCAAGAAACTCTCTTCACACTATGTGAGGTTTAAAGCACTCATAGAGTACAAACTCACATAGTAAAAATGACGATGAAGACAGCTAAACCTTACAACACTCTATTCGACAGTCAAAACCACCCTATGATAGTAGCAAGCACCGTGCCCACCTTTACATCACCAGAGCTTCAAGGAAAAACTTGCAGAGGCTAGGTAACGACAAAGAGAAGCACCTATAGCTTTATGGTAATGGGGATGGAAAGCTCCTACACAGAAGAAAACAATGGTAGTGTAAAAACTAAACTTGCAGAGGAACTCGGTGGCTTACAAAAGGCGTATGTGCAAACAATGGGAGGATTGGCAACCCGCCTGGTGGCCATGAGCTCGCAGCTCGACCACCCCACAACGGAGACAAACAAAGTGTGATTTTTTAGGGTTTGGAACAAGTTTTATACGGCACGCCAAGGTCAACAAAACATAATCATTGAACACCAATCACGTGTCTACCAAATTATTTCCAAATCATGGGTTTCATGCTACAGTTTGAAAGTCTCGTTAACCTGCACAAATCATTGTTTAAAAGTCAAAACCTTAGGGTATTATTGCTTAGTATCATTATCCTCATTTTTTTTTCTTTGTTTATTTTATAAACCAAAGACTTTGTGTTGGAGAGGTATTCATATACACTAGGGTCTTATGCATAACTTTAAACTTTAACTCTTGCATATCTATGTTCTCCTCATTTTAACTAATGTTTATTATTGGTATTAGTAAGATGCAAACAAGGGAGGATGAATCAACATTATATAGAAATACTTAACCATAGAGATCCTTGAGCTAGGATTTAGTCGAATCATGGAATTAAAATTACAAATATATGCATTGTAAACATAAACTCATATAAAATGAGATTTCTTATACAAGAAAATTAAATATATATACTTGATTAAGGAGGATCATTAGAATATAATAATTAAAGTTTTGGAACAAACTTGAATAAATATAAAAAACACTTATACCAAACACTAACGATAAACATGTAGTTTTGGTCACAAGTATGTTTAAAATAAATTTTAGTTTATAGACATTTTAGGTTACTGTTCTCTTAATGGAAGAAGTAGATCTGTCCATAAGATGCACCATCTAAAATTAAATACAAGTCTATAACTGAAGACACAAAAAGGAAAGCAATGGAACAAGTAATATGGCAGTAAGCATAACTGAACTAAACCCATTCTATTACAATAGTGTTTTGCAAACAATTATGTAGGATTCAATCAATAAAAATATCAAAATACCTCTTACAGGGTCAATCTACAAAACAAACAATTTAACTAGCATTTTATCCTATGCTAGTTGAGTGATATTCTCGATCTGGAATTACTAGTAACAAAATTGTTTATTTGTATAGAACCTGTAAAAGAAGCATCACTTCACTGCATTAGCTATAAGCTAAGTAAGCCCCAATCGCAACTAAGGTATTTCCTACTTCTCAGAAGACAGTTAAAAACACACTTAGTATCAGGTTTAGATGTAGTTTTCTTCTTGTCCCTTTTAAAACATAAACTGCTGAATTTAACATCCGTAACATAGTACTTCAAAGATAAACAAATAAATTATATAGAACTAAATAATTACAATGCTCAATTCTAAATACTACTATTTGAGTAACCGCTAGTAGTTATTGGTTCTTAAGCAGTGACATCCCTGAACATTTTATGTTACATGAAAAATTTTAAATTTTTATGAATTTTTGGGTTATTACATGTGGTATCAGAGCATGAGGTTCAGAAACTAGGCCTGAATGTGGCTCAAATTTCATAAATAAACAGTGAAATTGAAACATGCATATGCTTTTTACTTTTCTTTTGAAATATACTTCGAGAGAATTTTTTTGAGTTAACTGCAGGTATGGAAAGTTTGGAAGAATATGTGGATGAGGAGTCCTTGTTTACTGAATGAAGTGATTCTAAAAGAGAACCCATACAAGAAGAAATAACTAATAACTCTTCTAAATTATTACAAACAGTCAAGGAACTAAGAACAGAGATGGAAACAGTCAAAAAGGAAAATGAGAGAATTTTGAGAGCTCAAGAGGAGATGAATTAGATTTTAATGGAAAGATTTCAAAATGAGGAAAAAGATAAACGAACAGAGTCTAAAGATATGCTTTATCAACATAAAAATAAAAAGTCTAAACAGTTTAAAATTGAAAGTAGCTCATCTTTTGAGGTTTATGGTGATCCACATAAAATGAATCATCAATAAACTAGTGATAGTAGCGAAGATAATCATCATACGAGAAAGAGAAAATTTAAACCTTACAAAAAAATATCTGGAGAATTTAAGAAAATAAAGCCACCAACCTTTAATAGTGAAACTTAGAAGGGAGAAGAAGCTGAATCACGACTGTCTGGGATGAAGAAATATTTTCAAATTTATAATTATTCTAATCAACTGAAATCCAAAATGGCTATTTACAACCTCACTGGGAAGACAATTATTTGGTGGCAGGACCTAAAAAGAGTAAAAGGCATTAGGGAGAAGAACATTAATTGGAGCACGTTTAAGAAATATTTTAAGAAGAAATTTTTGTCTGAACAGTACTACGAGGAGCGGGCTAAGGAATTTTATGAATTAAAACTAGGAACAATGAACATGAAAGAGATAAACAGTAAATTTCTAAGTCTTCTTAGATATGTACCTTGCATTGTGGACGAGAACCCTAAGGTACAATGATTTATAAGCTTCTTACCCTTTCATATAAAAGATAGAATTGAATATGACAATCCAAAAAATTTAGAAGAAGCAATGAGAAAGGCGAATTTCTGTTACGAATAGAATCGCAAAAAGGAAAGTATGACAAACTGGAAGGCTAAAAGAACTAATAATTTTGAATAGAGGAAGAAAGGTTTTGTACCTAACCGGAATTTTAAGAATAATAACAAATAAATTTTCCTAATAAAAATTTCCAAGGGAACAAAGGTAATTCACAGATAAATCCAAATGGTCAAAGAAATAAAGAATCTGTTAATAATCATAATAACTATACTAAGAGTTTTGAATGAAAGGAACTAGTAAAGTGCTGGGAATGTAATGGTCCTCATTATGCATCAGCTTGACCCAATCGGAAGAAGAATGTTAGAAACATACATACGATACAGGAGGAGATGACTATCAGTGATCTAGCAAGGACAATGCCCAGGATTAATGCAACACTGGAGAACAGGCAGACAAATTATCAAACTTCCATGGTGGAAGTGGAAGGTAATCTGAATCAAACACTTATATCTATTGTAATTGATCTAGGGGATAGCTTAAGTTATATTTCTCCTGATTTAGTATAAAAATGCATATTATCAGTAGAAAAGTTTTCAAAGTCTTGGTTAGTCTAGCTAGCTATTGGTGCAAAAAGAAAGGTGATTAGCTTTGTTAAGAATTTTATTGTAAAAATGGATCAGTTTGAAGCCTCTGTTAAGCTTAATGTATTGCCTTTAGGTTCTTATGATATGTTAATTGGTATGGATTGGTTAGAAAAATGTAGGGTAGTCCTAAACTGTTTTGATAAAACCTTTACTTGCATAAATAACGATGGAGAAACAGTAAATGTAAAAGGAATCCCTAGGAAAACAACTATAAGATAGATCTCTGCTTTGAGACTTAAGAGAGCTGTTCGGAAGGGCTGTAAATTCTGTGCTGTAACAGTTATTAATGAAGAAAATACTAATAATGAAGATAAACTAATCTAGAAGATATTCTGATCCTGAGGGAGTATTTAGATGTATTTTCGGAAGAAATTCCGGGATTGCCTCCAAAGCGGGAGTTAGGCTTCACTATTGAGCTAGTACCCGGTGTAGGGCCCAGCTCAAAAGCCCCTTATCGGATGAATATATTGGAATTGAATGAATTAAAGTCACAATTAAAAGAACTTATTGATAAAAAATATATCAAACCTAGCATGTCTCGCTGGGGAGCACCTGTTATTTTTGTTAAGAAGAAAGACAGAACTCTACGATTATGTATAGATTACCGTCAACTAAATTAAATGACTATAAAAAACAGATATATGTTACCCCGCATAGATGATTTGTTTGATCAGCTATGTGGAGCAACTGGTTTCTCGAAGATTGATTTATGATCTGGTTACCACGAGGTTCGAATCAAAGATGAAGACATTTTTAAAACAACTTTTAGGACCAGGTATGGTCACTGCGAGTTTCTTGTTATGTCATTTGGGCTTACTAATGCCCCGACTGTCTTCATGTGTCTAATGAATAATGTAATGCATAAATACCTTGATAAATTTTTGGTTGTATTCATTGAGGACATCTTGATTTACTCAAAATCTGAAGAAGAACATAAAGAGCATTTAAAATTTGTCTTACAAGAGTTATGAGAATATCAGCTCTATGCAAAATTTAGTAAATGTGATTTCTTTAAGGATAAAATACAGTATATGGGTCATGTAGTGACTAAAGAAGGAGTTTATGTTGATCCCAAAAAGATAAAGGAAATCAAAAAATGGAAAGTCCCAAAAGACGTAACTAACGTATGGTCATTCATGGGGATTACTCGTTATTATCAAAGATTTATCGAAGGGTTTTCAAGAATTGCAAATCTAGTAACTTCTTTACAGAAGAAAGGGAAGAAATTCGAGTGGAGTCAAAAGTGTGAAGACAGTTTTAAAAAGTTAAAAACATTATTAACCACTGCACCAATTTTAAGAATTGCTGATCCTAATAAATATTTTATAGTATGTATGAACGCATGCGATGACGGTTTAGGTGGAGTTTTAACTCAGGAAGGACACGTCATTGTTTATGAGTTTAGGAAGCTGAAGATTCATGAGAAAAATTATGCGACCTATGAATTAGAACTGGCTTCTGTCATACATGCCTTAAAAATGTGGTGTCATCATTTAATCGAAAGAAAGTTTATATTAATGACAGATAATAAAGGGTTAAAATATCTATTGGATCAACCTAACTTAAACGCTAGGAGAGCTAGGTGGCTATCTTTCCTTAGCGAGTATGATTTTGAAATCCAACATATTAAGGGAAAATAAAATAAGGTTGTTGATTCTTTAAGCAGGAATGCAAAACTATGTTTTGTAGCAACAATCAACACGTATAAAACATATTTAGAAGAACAGCTAGAAGAAAGAATAAGACTAGATGAAAATTATCGAAAATTGCAAGCCAAGGTAAGAGAGAATTTAATTGAAAGTTTAAGTACATGGTATAGTTTAAATGAAAAAGGATTATTATTATATAAAGATAGACTATGTGTACCTAATATACCTAAGATTAAGTTGCTGATTTTAAATGAAAATCATAAGACTCCTTATTCAGGACACCTTGGTTATCAGAAGACTATAACCATGCTAAGAAAGGATTATTTTTGGACAAACATGAAAAATGAATTGGCAGATTACATTGCTAAGTGATTCAAATGTCAGCAAGTAAATACTGAACGCCAGCATCCAGCTGGGTTACTTCATCCATTACCTATTCCTAGTTGGAAGTGGGAGATAATTAGCCTTGATTTTATTACAGGACTACGTAGAAATCAAAATTTGAATGACTCAATAATGGTATTTGTCGATAAGTTAAGAAAGGAAGCTCATTTTATACATGTAAAAACTACTTTTAAATCTGCGAATATTACTGATATTTTCCTAAACCAAATTTTTCGTTTACATGGAATACCGAAAGTAATAATTTCAGATAGAGACCCTAAGTTTACGGGCAACTTTTGGAAGTCTTTGTTTAAGGGACTAAATACTACATTAAATTTCAGTACCTCCTTCCATCCTCAGACAGATGGACATATTGAAAGAGTGAATCGGGTATTGGAAGATCTGCTCAAAATGTATGTAAAAGAACAGCTAGGTAAATGGGAAGATTACTTACACTTGGTAGAGTTTGCTTACAATAATCACTACCAAGCCTTAACAAGATATAGTTCTTTTTAAATTTTGTATGGAAGGAAATGCAATACCCCCATCTCATGGAGTAATCCAGTTGACAGGATAGTATTAGGACCTAAATTATTAAAAGAGATGGAGTTAATTGTACAACAGGTGCAAGGTAACTTGAAAGTTGCGCAAGATCGACAGAAAAGTCAAGCAAATCTTAAATGAACTCAAAAGGAGTTCCAGGTAGGTGAACATGTCTTTATTAAAGTGAGACCTAAAAAGAGTTCTCTGAGATTAGGAAGTTGTGCTAAGTTAGCACCCCGATATTGTGGACCTTTTGAAATATTGTCCTGAATAGGACAGGTAGCATATCAGTTAGCTTTACCACCAAACTTAAAGGTTCATAATGTTTTTCATATTTTAGTGTTAATTTTTTTTTATACATGATGCTACTCATGTTATTAACTGGAATGATGTGCAGGTGGAGCTCGAAGGAGATTTTCTGGTGTAACCAGATTGTATCCTCAAAAGGAGGGAGATCTCACTTCAGAATTGCACCATTGGTCAGGTGAAGGTGCAATGGAAACACCTTAGTCCAGAAGAAGCCACCTGGGAATTGGAAAGTCATATGCGTGATGCATATCCAATTATGTTTCAGGGCAATTCTAAGGACAAAGAATAAATAACATCGAGGATGATGTTATAAATTAAGCGGGTGTGTATGTCACATGCCCCAATTTGCAAAACACTTTTATGTTTTAAGAAACATTATGTTACATTTTATGTAAAGTTTGTAATTAATGACCAAGTGGGGTCAAGGATAATTTATTGTAACTTCAGAATATTTTATTAATAAATAAATGAAAGATGAGACAACAACTTAGGGAAGCTGTTAAATGAGTGTTTACGGGTCACTTGATGGAGGAGGCTGGGTTGAGAGCAGATTGACATGTGGCAGCATCCTCAAACTACTTGTAGTTATTGCAGGTGGAAGCTTCCCTATTTTTGTGGTCATGATTCCCCAATAAAGTGGAACAAGAGCAGGTGGCTCATTAAGTAAAAACTAACCCAAAAGACCTAGGAATGATAATAAAACTTCCCATTAAAGACAGATGAGGATGCTCATTATGGATTTGTGATCATTCTGAGTGAATGAAGTGCACAAGAGAATTCGATGGAGGGGACTAGCTGGAGTAAGTTTGAGTGGATAAGTGCTGAAGACCTGAACTAGTGCAACTATTCTAAGTTGAGTTCATATTGCTGCAAGCATAACTGAGTTATTGTTGAATGCTCAGTGGAATTGTAGAGGATTTCTAGAGTACATCCTCTTACCCAGTACTTCTACCAGGTGGACCAGGAGACAAGCTCGAGGGTCCTGAGAATTGCAATCCAGCTCTTCTCAAGGATTTGGTTGGGAGGAACATGTTCCTTAAGTTGTTTTCACCTCATCTATACTTCCAGGTTTTACTTGCTTAGTACAGTCATTTAATTATTTACTGTATCTAAAAAGTTTAAGATTTATCAATGATGCAGCATATTTCTATTTTTATTTCTGTTAAGGATAGTTAGAAGAAATGCATATGTTGAGAAAGTTAGTAAGTTCTGAACTAGCTATATTAGGGTAAATAAATAGAGAAATTATGAGTTAATTGATAGATATAAAAAATACCTAAACTGTATTTTCCCACACCTTTTGCAAGGTCGTACTCTAGTACAGCAGGATTCAAATAAAGTATGTATGCAGATGAAATGGTTATATTCTATAGGATTTCTGTATAAATTGTTTATAGGTTTTCTTTTGTACTTTTATTTATTTAAAGTACTTAAATAAATTAAATAGAGATAGAGGAGGAGGTCTAGATATTACACACTAGTGTGTGTAATATTTTACACAGTAAAACCAAAAAAAAATTCTATACTTAAAATCTAATATATTAACATAAATAGATAATATAGAAATATGAAAACTATTAAGATTTAGTTAACTTAACAAAGACAGTTTATAACGTTAAACAATTACCCTATTAATACACCTAAGAGAAAATGCAAACTAGGGTTAAACAGGAAAATGAAAAATAACTCTATAAATATTTAAAAAGGATTTAGGGTTTGTAAAAGAACTAATCATTTCACAATAAAGTAAATTCACAATTTATAAATATCAAAACCTAACGGTATTTTCCAAAAGTACAGAAAATAGGTAAATTTATTCAATCAAGTTCGTTTCTCTATTTTATTTCCAGAAATCATTTCCAAATCAATAATATGTTACTATCGAAGCATTCATTGTCAAAATATTCTCAAGAGAAAAAAAAATTAATTAATAATCTACTTAACCCAAAACCATCGAAAGGTAAATAACAATAAAAGTAGCTAATATAAAAACAATATATAAATATTAATTAAACATAGACACTGTTAATTCAACTTTAAGTTGTAAGAATTCTTTTAATATAAAAAACAAAACTGAACAGACATAGTCTTAGTGTTAGGATTTTTAGACACTTAGGAGTTAGTTAAGATCAACTTGTGTAATATATCCATTAGGTAATGTGTGTTTCTTTAGTATGCATTAGTATGCATTTGTAAATATTCTAATCCGACGGTCACGATATGTTCTAGACATAAAGTGATCCGACGATTCAACTTCTCTTAGATCATACCTACCATTTATCCGTGGCTTAACACCCGATTGGTCCATGATATCTATTTAAAGAGGATGGAGGGTCCTTGGTTAGTCGATTGATTATGATAAGCTCATATGTTACTTTCTTTCTTTTGCATAATAAATTGCTCCAAGTAGCTATTTGGATGGGGCCGTGGACTGTTTCCCTCTTGAGGGTTTTAACCATGTGACAAACATCGGTGTATTGATCTATGATCTACTTGTATGAAGTGGTTTCTCTAGGTGTTGATTCTTTTGGGAGTACCCTGTGTACCTGAACATGGTATCAGAACATTTATGAAGAGCCTCTTTGGTTTTGATCAAGATTTGGAACTGGTGTTGCTGAAATGTTGAAAGGGTTTATGGTTCTAAAATTTTTGTACATTTGTGGGCTATGGGAGCTATTCCATTGCGTCCAGAGCGCCGTTTACATTGGGAAATAGTTTTCATTTCATCAAAAACCATTTCCGTTTGTTCCAGAAACACCCATTTCGACAAATCTAAAGGTATAATGTTATAGTGACGGATTTGTTTATTTATTTTTTCAAATATCTCATATTTTATTAGTTTTATTATTAGATATTTATTGTTTTAATCTCATAATTTTTTCTTCCCTAGCTGCGTATGCTCTTTGCCGTGCACCTTGCACGATCGCGACGAATCAGAAACAGAAAGGGAAACTTTTTTTTTCTTATCTTCTCGGCTACATATGCTCTTTTCCATGCACCTTGTGCGATCAGGGCAATTCAGAAACAATTAGAAAACTTGAAAACATAGAATTTCCAGGTAAGCTAACCGAGATCTAACCCCATTGTGTGGAAAAGTTTTTTTTTGTTTTTGTTTTTCGTTTTTTTTTGTGATTTACAGGAAAAAGGCAAGCATGAAGAACGAGAGAGAAGAGTAAAAAAAATGCCCCCTTTCTCTTTCCATTCTTTTACGTACCTTTTAAACTTATCTCACTTGGTCCAAAGTTGCTTTATTCCTTATTAAGTCTTGAGTTCAAGTCTTATTAAGCTACTTTTACTGCATGCAATTTCTATTTTCAAGTTACTTTATTGTAGAAGTGCATCCCACTTAACTTAAATAAAATAAAATAAAAAGTGAGTAACTTAAGTCTTTTAATTCATTGCCGCACTATTTAAGGTAACATTATTGTAAAAGTTAACATCACTTATTCTACAAAAGTGATTCACTTAAAAACAACTTTATTGTAAAGTGTTTGTCAAAGGTTGATCTTGGGAAGAGGGGGGTTCATTTTTTTAGTTGGTCACGTTAATATCTGCCACGTCACTATTGGGGATACCTTTAACATTTTCTTTGATCAAACATAACTTCATCATTCGAAATCAGTTTTTAGTGCCGTTTTTTTTAAACAACCTATTTTTTTGAACTATTTGCATCCAGGTAGTTAGTTTCTGTTCTTTCAGCCATTATTTTCAAGTATTACCTTCCCTTGTGATATTATACTTACCAGTTCTAATTATTTCTCATGGAAATATCGCATGGAGGATGTTCTATGAAGTAGGGGACTTTTCAAAATTACCTCAGGGAAAGAAACATAACTCACTGATGATGATAAGAAAATAAAATGGGAAAATAGATGTGATGAAGCTCAATGATTGATTGGGATGTCAATCTCTACTGATTTGCGATTCCACATATCTGGAATTGATGAACCTGATAAAGCTTGGAAAAAGTTGGAATCTGTGTTTGGTAAACACAATGAAATTCGAGGTCATCAACTTGAGAATGAGTTGATTTCTTTGAACCCAAGTGATTTTTCATGCATTCAAGACTATTTATCTAAGTATAAAACTCTTAGACTCTTATGTGAAGAATACAAGATTAAGAAAGAAGACAAACAATGTATTTATCATATTTTTTCCAAACTTGGACCTGCATATTCTGTTTTTGTATCTACATTCTACTCCATGAAAGAATCCTTGACTGCAGCTAGCTATCAAGAGCCTAGTTGAGAATCCTTAATTAGAGAGCAAGATAAGCTCATTCATCTTGGAATAATTAACAATGCAGATACATCTGGGAAAGCCTTATTGTCCCAACAGAAAGAAAATTCTAAGCCTCCCAAGAAACATAATTTTCACAATAATAATCCAAATAATAAGGGTTCCAAGCCATCTCAGTTAGCTCCTTCTTTAAAAAAAGACAAAGGATCCAAGCCAAAAGGAAAGAAGACCGAGCATCATTGCAATTTTTGTGGGAAAGATAATCATGCCGAATCTAAGTGTTTCAAGAAGATGGAAGCCTTAGAAGCAGTAATGAAGAAGCACCACATCACCCTAGATTCGTCTTCAGAATCTACCTCTCATGGAAATGCACTTTGTGCTTCTGGTTACTCTTATACTGCATCTTCTTCTTCTACTTCAAATGGATGCCTCATTGATTCTGGAGCATCTTATCATATGGCTAAGGATCAAGCCATCTTCTATACTATGCATGAATGTAACACCAAACAAATATTTGTTGGGGATGATAGATCTCTAAGTGTTGTAGGATTTGGAACAGTTCCAGTGTAAAATGGTCATTTCAGTGATGTACTATGTGTTCCAAAAATTTCCTGCAATTTGTTATCATTCTATCAAATTACTCATTCGGGTGAAGGTAAAACTGTGACGTTTACACCTCACCAAGCTATAATCAAGGATTTTAAAAATCCTCAAAATTTCCTTGCTACTGGAATTGTTCATGATATTACCAGGTTGTACAAATTTATGAACTTTGGGTCATCACCATTTCCTTCAGTTTTTGTTGCTCATAGTGATAACTTGAGCAAACTTTGGCATGAGCGATTTGGTCACTTAAATTATCGCTCATTGCAACAACTATGTAAAGACAATACGGTGACTGGTATTCCAAAAATATCTTGCAAGGATGGTGTTTGTTCTGGTTGTGTACTCGAAAAACATCATCGGGACAATTTTGACAAACGTGCCTCTTGGTATGCCTCGGTTCCCTTGGAGCTTGTGCATAGTGACTTGTGTGGTCCTCTTCCATCTGCTTCCTTTTCTGGTTTCAAATATTTCTTAACTTTCATTGCTGACTACTCCAGACACACTTGGGTTAACTTCCTAAAACTTAAGAGCGAAGTATTTAACATGTTCTTTGCCTACAAGGCCCTTTTTGAAAAACAATCTGGTCATCAAATTATTAAGTTAAGATCTGACAATGGAGGAGAATATGCTAACAAAATTTTCACTACTTTCTACATTGAACAAGGAATCCAACAACAAAACATTGTTCCATATACACCACAACAAAATGGTGTAGCTGAACGGAAGAACCACACTTTAAAAGAAATGGATAATTGTATGATCCAATCTAAGGGACTAAGTCTTCAATATTGGGCTAAGGCCATAAATTGTGCAAATTACATAGTTAATCACACACCAACTAAATTTTTACAAGGTATAACACTAGAAGAAGCACGGAGTAAAATTAAACCAGATGTAAGTCACTTCTGTGTGTTTGGTTGTGAAACATGGGCTCACATTCCGGATGAAAAACAGAAAGCATTGCAGCCTAAAAATGAAAAGTGAATATTTGTTGGATATTCAAAAGATTTAAAAGTTTATATACTTCTTCAGCCACATTATCATGATATAATCATTAGAAGAGATGTTAAATTTGATGAAAATATCTTGTCCTGCAAGCCTAATTTGGTGGGTGTGCCATCTTTGGCCTGCGAGCCTGATTCAACGATTGTGCCGCCTTCTTCTTCCAACTTCCTTGACATGTTTCCAGCTCTAGTTTTTGATGATGACAGTGAGGATGAAAATCCACCTCTGCCTACTTACGTTCCTCCAATTGCACCAGCACCAATGCTTCCTCTATGGGTCCATTCAACATGTGAAGCAGTTGGTGATCTTGCCGGTGATCCTAGAGATCAACGTCGAACACGTTCTCAGTTTCAGCGAGGCTCTTCTATTTTGGCTCAAGTTTCCAAGAATCATGATCCAGAAACTTTTGCAGAAGCTTTAGGAAATCCAGATTGGGATGTAGCTATGGATGAAGAATATCATTCCTTAATGGTGAACGATACTTGGGACCTTATTCCTCTTCCAAAAGGAAGAAAACTTGTCAAATGTAAATGGGTCTACAGAACTACGTATGCATCAGATGGAAGTATTGAAAGACTTAAGGCAAGGTTAGTTTCCAAAGTTTTTTCCCAACTTGAAGGGATTGACTACAATGAAACCTTTTCTCCTATTGCAAAAATGAACTACATCCGCTTTGTTCTCTCCCTTGCAGCCTTACATAACTGGGAAGTCCATCAAATGGATGTCAAGTTTTCCTTTTTACATGGTGATCTACAGGATAAAATTTACATGGAACAACCTCCTGGATATGTTCAGGATAACTCTAGCCTTGTTTATCTCCTTAATAAATCCTTATATGGCGTTAAGCAAGCTCCTAAAGCTCGGTATGCCAAAATAGATAGCTTTCTCCTTGACACTGGTTTTTCTAGATGCTATTCTGACCCCAATGTCTATACCAAGAAAATAGGAAACCATCTCATCATACTTGCTATTTATGTTGATGATCTTATCCTTACTGGTAGTGACCCTAAACTTTTAACCCATGAGAAATCCAGTCTTAAGCAAAATTTTGAAATGTCAGACTTAGGACATTTGCATTATTTTCTTGGTCTCCAAGTCTTGCAAACCAAAGAAGGAATATTTCTTTCCCAGTATAAGTATGCTTGTGACCTTCTTCGTCACTTTCACATCAAAGATTGTAAACCAGCCCCTTCTCCCTTCTAGTCTGGAGTCAAATTTTCTGCCACTTGTACATCCCCTCAAGTAGATGCCACCGTGTATCGTCAGCTTGTCGGTAGTTGTTACGGAGAAAAATTCCTATGGATTGGGGTACCACAATAGACAAAGTAACTGTATAAATCAATGCTTTCCCATATGCAAGAGAAACAAAATATCTAAAACTAAAGGATATCGAAACATACCTTATTTCGGACGTTTGATGTAGATCCCCGTTGAGCTTTTCACTCTTGCTTGTATTGATAATTTGCTCTCTCAACATTCAACAAACAAGACAAGCATTCTATATGATGGTGTTAGACCTACTCTAGCATATATAATTAATAACATATAAGAATTTAAAAGCATCCATGGATTCAATATTCATTTAAATACACATTATTGGATAGAAAAAGATATTTCTATTAATATAAAATAGAGATTACAATAGTGACAACCTCTGTCAGAACGTATGCGAATCAGAGAAATTGAGTCCTCCACCTGGGCCTCCACCAATTCAATCCTCCATCTCTCGATAGCAAGCTCACAAGAAAAGGCAAGCTTGGGAAGAACACAAAGTGCTCCAAGGGACAAAGGGATGCAGACTCAAGTATAAGCTCCAACAACAATGGACTATAGTTTTCTTGCTCTTCAATTCCTCTCCTTTCAATGTATCCAAAGGGTTCCTTATATAGTGCTTCAATAGGGTAATGGAAGGTCAAATCCGAGTGATCTCAAGTCATATGGAAGGCCAAGAGACAAGTTACTCGAATCCACATCAAGGAAAACTCCAAAACTATTTGGCCTTTTGCACACATCCCGATGTATGCGGGTTTGAGGGTCAAATCCACGTATATACACGAGAATAGGTTAAAAAGTCATGTATAGAAAATAAGGCATGTTTTTAGGGATGATATTGGAAACATCAAAGGTACAAAAATGGTCCATGGGGTCCAAAGAGTTTGCAAAGGGACAGGGAAGGCCATAAAGGTGTGATCCACCATGTGTGGTAAAATCAGCTGTAAAAGATGCCCCCTAATGTGTGAGGTCAGAGGGGTGATACGATGGCCTAAATACATTATAAGTCCATACCAGAAGTGGAGTGATGAAGAACCAGGTGGAAGAACCAGCCATCCAACAATATAATATAATAATCAAACTTTGCACATAACTGCAAGTCCATATAGCAGTCCCGAATACATAAGAGTACAATGGCCATGAATTGGCATGATACAAAATATGATGTGTGGTCATCGCCACATACAATATAGATACATCAGAATCTCCATGATGAAGATATACAAAGGATCATGATCTCCATGAAAGCTGAAGATATATAATGGATCAAGATCTCCATAATGGATGAAAACATCTGACATATACTGGAATCAAGTCACGAGAGCTGAAATCTCATGAACACTGGCACGATCAAGGAGGTAGTATATATGAAATGCCACCAATATGGAAGGTATTATACACAATCCGCTATGAGTGCATGTCCTACTATGTGAATAGAGGTGTCGAGGTCAAACATAGTATTCCATCATCTGATTACTGGTCATTGATGTATATCGTTAACAGACGCGAGATCACCCACCGATAATGAAAATGGGAATCAAGGTACTAGAGTGCAAACTAACAAGTGTGAATAAATGTGTTGAGGTCGAACACTTGAGAGGATCCATCGATCAGGGGACATTGATGTATTCCCAAAACTGTCGATGGCGAGAGAACCTGCCACTGATGACTGCAAGTCTCAAGGCACTCAAAATGACTCTAGATTCCTATCCCATAATAAATGATCTGAAGTCGATGGGATGAAATCTGCTAGAAGGAGGGCATTAAGGCATCCCCCATCATCCAACAAGAGGTACTCAGCAAAGCTATATAATGTGGAAGGACTCGATCATAATGTGCATGAACCAGTATCAGTACCAGGAATGGCCAACATGCAAAGTCAAGAGCACTGAGGAATGGCCGAATCAGGTTTCAACTTCCTTCGAACAAGAGCATAAAGGTGAATGGTGACTGAATGTAGGAAGCATAGACTTGATATACAAAACTGGGACATCTCTGTGACACAGTAGGCATCGACAAAGGCTCCATAGGGACTGGAAGCTTAACCCGTCAGTGGAGATAAACTCAGAGAAACGAGTACAGCTCCTAAAGTCAAACTATTAATCCAACCAATGGATGTGATATACATTGCTTTGTTCAAAGGTGAAACGACTTGAATGATGCCAAAGATAACATCTTTTCTTGTTCAATTTTTTGGTTTTTTGATTTTTTGGACTTTTTCAAATATTTTGAAAATATTGAAAAAGAATAAAAGTGTTTTATAGTTACATACTAGGAGAAGATGAGTGTCAAGGGGAAACAAACTAGTTCCAAGCAGCGGAACATACCTATGCTCAATGCAAGGATACATGTGTAGGATAACGACACTCGGAGGAAAGTCCCCTCCTGGTAAAAATAGGGAATCAAGCTGCAAAGGATATAAAAAAATGACTCTGCGTGGCTAGACATGAGACAAGATCAGGATATATAACTGATAATCAAAGTTAGGGAAGCTGGCATAAGGGTCAGTAAGGCAGGAAAAACTCATGATATTACAATTTGATAAAAGGGAGTCCTAGGGGAAAAAGGCCAGCAAAAAGATCAAGAGGAGTATGAGGCTCTTGCGTAAAGACATGGTGATACTACACAAAGGACTCCCATATCCTAGAGGAAAAATGTTGGCATGGGTACCGAATGCAAAACAGGAGCTAACTAGGGCACCCATGTATGGTCATGCTCTACCATTCACATCATATCACTTCTAAAACAGCAAGAAGGTTCCGTGATAAGATAGAATGGATTCGTACCTAAGGTTATCATGAAATGATCATAAGGTCATGCAAAATGCAAACGGATATGAAATATAACCTATATGCTAGTTTAGACATAATACCTAAAATCGGTATGAACAGATCAAAACAATGGTCCAAACGACGCTCAAAATGGACTCCTATATCATCATATTAGTCCAAAACGGTCCAAAATGGTCAGAAACAGTTCAAAACTATAGAAAGGGGGTAAAAAAATTCAAAAATTTCAAACATTTTCTATAAATAGTAAAATATTCAAAAATTACATATCATTTGAAATTTTTACCCATTTGAGGTCAAAACTTCCAACGCGAATTTTGGGAGCTTCGTCGGGCGAAACTCGACACCGTTTGTTCCAGGTAATTTCTCATGTCCTCCTCTTCCATTTTCATGTAAATGTTTTCAATTTCCATAGTCATATTTGATTTCTAGGCCAGTCTAGATTGGTCATATTTTGGTGGCTCGGAAGCCCCATTTTTGTATTATGACACTTATGTATTATGATGTCACATTTTGGATGTTTAATGAATTTTTTCTATGATGATCGATTTTATTTATTTACATGTGTGTAAAAAAATGTATGTTTATGATCTGCTTATAGTCTATGAAACAAATTCCAATATAACATATAGTTAGCATATGAGTCAGCAACTTGATTATAAATTCTTGAAACATGTATGTAATTTATGTTCTCAAATTGTCGTTCTAGCAATCTCACATGCAAGAATCTGTGTAATAATGTCGGATACCTAATACGATACAATCCATTAATCTATGAAACCACTAACTACGAATAAATATGTACCTCAAGAGATAGAACACCATGTGAAATGGAATCCCACAATAACTTGATAACGACACTATATTCAGCAATATTATTCGAAGAAGGCCGTAAACATATGCCTCCTGAAGACAGTATCTGACTCGTAGGAGTATAGATCACCTAAGCAGCAGAAGCTGAGTTTTGAGTGTGGTGGCTAGCACCATCAGCGAATCCTATGTAAATGGAAGACTCCATCAACATCTACCATAAGAAACAGAAGCTAGTCAACAAACCCGATCACCATAAGAAAACCTAACTATGCAAAAAGATGTACAATAATATACAATAATCATCCTTGACTGAAGATCATGCATAGTACTTTTTTTGATAGAGCCCATTTCTAGGCTCCGCCAAGGCTGTCCCTTCATCATCCACCAGCTCATAGGCACCCTTCTCTAACACACGTTTGACTACATAAGGACCATGCCACATGGGATTAAATTTTCTTGCCCCCAAGGGTTCTTTAGCTTGATCCCATAAAAGGACCAAATCTCCTTCACTAAACCTCCTTAGATGGACAGACTTATCATACGGGACCTTAATGTGACACTTATTTACTTCAAGAGCCACTAAGGCATCTCAACGCTGCTCATCAAGCTGCTCTAAGTGGACCAAATGTTCCTCCAATGCAAAAGTGTCTGGTAAAATCTCTATGGATAGCTTCAATGAAGGTATTTCACATTCAACTAGAAATATAGACTCCACCCCATGTACGAGATGATATATAGAGAAATCAGTGGGAGTCTTAACCGCCATCCTATAGGCCCACAAAGCATGATATAACATGATATGCCAATTCGTCTTACTTTGTGTGATGGTTCATTGGAGAATGGACTTAAGTGATTTGTTCACTACTTCAACCTATCCATTCACCCGAGGGTAATAAGAAGATGAGTTCTTCTGCTTATGCCGTAACTTTGAAGCCAACTCTTCCATCATTTTATTCTGAAAGTGCATACCATGGTCAGTGACAAGCTCTTTCGGAATTCCAAACCGAGTAATGATTTGGTTGAATATGAAATGCATGGCTGTCTCACCATCGCATTTAACCGTAGGCATAGACTCAGCCCATTTCGTGAAGTAATCAACAACCACTATAATGTGATGATTCCCCCCAGCCAAAGCTGGGTGGAAATCCATAAAGTCAAGCCCCCACTTAGTGAAGGGACCAGTGGTGATAATTAGATGTAATGGGGTAGGATGTGAGTGCATATTGCATGCAAACACCTGGCAAGGGTGACACTTCTTGACCACATTGACACAATCTTTGAAGATCGATGGCCAAAAATATCCCACTCTCAAGAATTTTTGGGCTGTAGACAACCCAGATAAATGACCACCACACGCCCCTCCATGGAAATCATTCAACACAACCTTAGCCTCTTCATGGGTTAAACAACAACGTAAAATGGAATCTACCCCACGGTGGTACAAAGTGTTATCCACTATAAGGTAGTTCTTAGATATGTGACGTAGTCATCGTCGCTCATCCCGTGAAACGTGAGTATGAACTTTCAATGTTTGCAAATATATAATGATATCCCCATACCATGGATGCACCATTGAGATAAGAAAAATATGCTCATCGACAAACATATCTTCCATAACCTCCTCCTCCTCCTCACTTGGAAAATCAGAAATGAGCTTTGCAAAAATTAACGATTTCTTCGATTTTGCCAAAACAAATTTGAGATCGAATTCTTGAAAAATAACAATCCACTTATTATACTTTCCCCCGATCATCCTTCTAGTGAGGGAGAACTAAAATGGATTGACATGAGCTACCACCAAGGTCTGGCGAAGGAAAATATAATATCTCAATCTCTGGACTGCATGAATGGTGGCTAAAGCAAGCTTCTCCACATGAGAATAATGGATTTACGCATCTATAAGGTTTCAGCTCAAATAATATATGACATGCTCATGGAGCTCCTCATCCTCCTGAACCAAAACCATACCAATCGTCTCCATAGACATGGCCACATAAATGAAAAATTCACAGCTATTTTCGGGTGGACTAAGCACGGGCGCCGATGCTAAGGCTCGCTTAAGAGCATCAAAGGACACCTGTGCTCGCTCATCCCAGCAAAAGGTAGTGTCCTTCTTTAAAAGATGCATAAATCCTTTAGTCAGATTGGCAAAGTTAATAATGAATATCTGTAAGAAGTTTTCTATGCCTTGCAAACATTTAAGATGTCTAATATTTCTCAGGGGAGACAATTGAAGTATTGCCTCAACCTTTAAGGGATCGACTCTTATACCCTCCTTAGAAATAATGAACCCTAGCAAGCAACCAGACCTCATGCAAAATATGCACGTATGAGGGTTTAACCTAACCTGGTAATGGTGACATATTTCGAATACTAATCTCAAATGGTAGGGATGACACACTCTCAGCCGCGAATGAGCAGCAAGGTCATCCAAAAAGACCTCAATAATCGATTTGAGATCGTGAAAAATCAAGGTCATGGCCTGCTAAAATGTAGCTCCGACGTTTTTAAGACTGAAATGCATCTTCCGATATTAAAATGTACCCCAAGGACAAATAAATGCAATTTTGTGTTGATGCCCGGGTTTGATTTGAATCTGATTATATCCGGAAAAGCTGTCCATAAAGGAAAATACTTCGCTTCCCACACACTCATGAAAATTTTGATCAATAAATGGTGTGGAAAAATTATCCTTAGGATAAGCATGATTTAAATCATGGAAATCAGTGCATATACGGATCGCCCCCTGCTTCTTATCTACCAAAACGGGGTTTGAAACCCACTTCGTCAAGGGAACGGGATAGATAAAACTGGATTTTAACAGCTTCTCTATCTCAGCCTTAATGGCGGGTGCTTTTCTAGGATTCACCGCACGCAAATGTTGTCGAACAAACTTTGCATTCAGATAAATCTTAATTTCATGTTCAACAATGTGAGGGTCGATACCTAGCATTTCCTCGTATGACCAAGCAAGGATGTCACGAAATTATTTGAACAACTCAGTATACTCCTGAATATCAGCATGGGAACATTTTGCCCCAATATAGACATTCTCAATCTTGCCAGGATCGTGAGATATATTGATAGGGATAGTAGGTGATATATTCGCCATGTTCCCATCAGCCATCTAACTAGGAGAGCTTAATGGAATCATGGGACTACCAATATTCTCGCCCATAATCTCCCTAAAGTCCTCATGCTGCAAGCGGTCAAGCTTCGAGAATAAAATAGGATCTATGATGTAAGTCTTCCCAACGTGTCTCAACCCCAGACATGGCCTCAATAATAGCCTCATCTGATGGAAAAACACTATCAAGGAAATCATGCACGTGAGAGGACTCAACTACCCATGCAGGTAGCACATACGGGTCCTCCTCCTCTGTCCGCGAAGAGGAAGGACTAGGCTTTGCAACACAATCAAGGTTTTGATAGGTCCATTCGAAGGACTCAGTGAAGGAAGAATCCAAGCATCTTCCATATGGGTAGTGCAAAAAGACACCGAATTCAATGAAGATGAAGCCCTACCGAAACTGGATCCGATCATAAGAACGGGCACAAGACAACTAAAGGTTCCCATAAGGGATGGATACATACCTACGCCCACACTCCCAGTTGCCGGCTGAGAATGGTCGATAATCAGGATAAAAGCTCTCGATGATGCATTAACACTTGGATTTTTGAATGATGTCTGATCAATTGTAATAATATTCCCATTAAATGGAAAGCATACAACTTGAAAAAGAGAAGAGGCTACAACTTGCATACTATACATCCAATTTCGACCCAGTAAAAGATTATAATCAAGGGGCGCATTAACCACCTCGACCTTGATCTCGGCAGTCTTCCCTCCAAAACGGAATTTAAGAGAAGGAAGAATCCCATGCGGCTGAAAAGATCTACCATCAAAGACAGTAAATATGTTAGCGGATTGATACAACTTGGGAGAACCCAAACCCTTTCAGCATGACAAAGACATCATGGAAGCAGCAATGCCTTCGTCAATCACAGTGCGTTTGACGGTCATGTTAAGACATTCTATATGAATCAAGAGAGACACGTAGTGAGGAAAGCGAGGCTATAGTCCCATGGTTTCAAATTTGATGATGGAAGAAGAGCTATGATCGTCAACCCCAAGAGCAGATAGCAAAGCTTTCCTTTGCGAAGGACAAATATGAAGTACTTCAAGTGCAGACATTGCTCAAAGAGTGTGGCCCAAATCCTTGACAACAAAATAGTTCTGGGTGGTTGGAGCATTAGGATTATGCCTTGAACACTTTAAGACTCCCTTAGGAATGTGAGGTGCAATATTAGTTTTATCCATAGGGTTTTCAATACGCAAAGGGCTCTTGAGTGGAGCGGGTTCTTTTCCAAGGTCCGATTGTGACAAACCATAGTATTTTGCATGATTCACAACCTTAGTAGCACGTACCATGTTGATGCAACCATGACTAGTATTGGCTTCCGATGGATCTTGATCTCCACCCGATGCACAATGAGGATCATGGGTTATCGAGTTCATATTTTGATTATGGGGTAAAGGATTGGTCAGCACAGCTGGGCCCTATGCTATGAATCTCAAGGCATCTTCCATACGAGGGAACAAGTGAGTGAGGTGGTCATCCTTACACAATTTACAAGGAAAGTTAACCTTACGTTTAGACTGCTTTTCCCCCCCAGCATTGTGGGAATTCTTGTCATTGAAATTGGAATTTTCATTCTTATTCCCACCCCTACGATTGTTTTTACCCTTTTTCTTATTCCTTCTAGGCTTCTGGTTACCCTTCTGGTCCGACGATTGCATAGAAAGTACACTCGCCATTTGGGTGGGTTGAGACGAAGTTGTAGCTTGTCTCGGCATGGATTGATTACTAGACAATTGACTCACTTGTTTCGCAACCAAATCCACAGGTTTGGAACTTGTACAACCCACAATTCGATCGGCATGTGTTCTAGGCTTGATCTTAGGATCGAAACTAGAATGTAGATCATTAGGTATGATCTCATACAGAAGTCTGGATTGAGCATAAATCAAATCCAACTCCTGTGCCCTAAATATTACTTGTTCTTCATTCTGAACTCCCGATGTAGAAATATACTTCACGATGTATGGTAACAACAATTTGAGGAACCATTCAAGGAGAAATTCCGGTGGTATGAATTCTTTATTCAACCTCTTCCTTCTACACCACTCTTGGATATGGTCCGAGATATGTGTTGTTTTATCTTGTCGAAATGTCGACAAGAGTTCTGTACCAACGTCGTAACGCATTGGTAGCTGGAAGTGATTGAGGAAATTCATAGAAAGGTCATTGAAAAAAATGAATTCCCCCTTCAGTAACTCTATGTACCACTTCATAGCCCAGTGAGTGTAATACTCCTTTTTGGAATTTTATTAAAATGCCCAATTTTCCAATTTTTTCACAATTTTGGCTCTTGACTAGTTTTGATGTCTAGACCTCCAAATTGACCCAAATGATTCCAAATTTTCTCTGAAGGTACATGAATGATAATATAACTTAAATATCATGCTAATTTATGTTTTTTGGCCTCCCAATTACTTCTGCAAACTTGTTTAATGTTCTGTTCAAAGTAGGAGTCTTTACTAGCAAATTGGGGCTCCAATTCCCCTTGGCTAATTGTCGGAAATGGATTCACAAATGATCCCAAAGTCACTTGAATTTATTAACAGAGGCTGTTTATGTGTAAGGGACATTTTAAAATTCTCATATGCATCATGGTTCAGTTTATACAGTCTGCTATAACCCTTTCCAAAACAACTCCCAAGTCACAATTTCGACCCTTGGGGAAAATGCACCAAATATTCTCCCAATGCAATACAAATGAGTAAAATGGATTCCAATGATTAAGAACTGAACATGAGACTTGAAATAAAAATTAATTAAATTCCATCCATCATACATTTATCAGAGATATATTCCTCCATTCAAAATAATAAGCATTACCATGGCATATATCAAAATAGAGTGGAAATGGTCATTGTTTGCTCATTAAAAGTCATTTTGACATATAACTCTTCGGAATTTCGAATTGAAAATTTTTGAGAATTAATAAAAGATAATATTTAATTTATTCCAATCATAAATGGACAATGAAAGTCTCTCCCAATTCAAAATCATCAGCATTACAATGTTCACAACAAGATAGTGGGGAAAAGACACTATTTCTTCATTGTTCAACATTTTTACATGAATTATTTTGGGTATTTCGACCTGAGAGTCTTATAAAAATGAAATAAATAGAATATACATCATAAAATAATATAATTAGCATTATAATATTCCCCAAAGAGATCAATATCTCACCCAAAGTGCAATCCCTCCATTGGCGTGAATATGGTGTGAAAACTGGAAATAGTTGAGAGAGAGTGCTGCAATAGAAGAATCCACATTCTTTCCTGTAGATTAAACCTGAAAATAAGAATCCATTAAATCTCCATGAAATACCTGAGTGTCCTTTCCAAACACCAACTAGGATGAAAATCTTTCACCCTCGAAATTGGCTTAAGAAAGAAAACTAGTCATCCACTAGCTCTCACAATTCACAAATGACAATTTCACAAATGAGAAAAAGCTTCTTCTCATGGCTGATCCATATATTTTATAAAAATTATTAGTCTTTTGAGGTTCCAAATCCATCCATAAACCAAATCCAAGTTGAATTTATGTGGCTGCTCATGCTATGCCATGTGGCCTCTCTCTTCACCTTCCCTCTTCTCCCAAATTTGAGTAGGAGCCTCTTGGCCTTCTCCAACTCCCAAATTCGACCTATAAGATTCTATATTCAGTCCTGACATGTTAGTATGTCAGTATTTAACTCTTCGGACCTGACTTGTGTCATAACTGTCATAGAATCTCCATCATTGGTGTCATAGATGTCATAAATGTAAGGGGAATCTAGCCAAGTGTCCATGAAACTCACATTTGGATTTTCCTCTCCCATGTAAGTTACAATTCATCCAAAATTAGACCTATTAAGTATATGGACAAGTATATTAGCCTTATAATCCATCCAAAAACATTAGGATTCCCATATATTCGAATTTGCAAGAGAAAGATACCATTTAACATAGGAATTCTAGCTAGTGTGGGCCCCATAGTCTCCATGTGTCTTCATGCTCCATTGCCAATTCCATTTTCTCTTGTATTTATTTAATAATCTAAAATTTTAAATATTTATTCCATTCTAATGTTTAAACATCATTTATTATCCCCCTTATTCCAAATATCAAAGCTTCCACCCCCAACCTAGGAAGCTAGTGATTTTCCTCCTTGGCAATTATTTGACTTTTAGCATCCATTTGACAACTTTCATGAATATGGAAAATGTCATTTGGCCACTGTGGTCCAATGTAAAATTTGGGACATTAAAAATCCTCCCTTCCCAATATTGCTTGTCCTCAAGCAATTTCAAACATGGTTATTGAAGAACCTACTCTCTGTATGATTCTTTGAAGTTGCCACTGAGCTGCTCACTTTGAGTCTTTGATATTTCATGAATATTTCAGAGAGGAACCACCATGCTTGCTGCTGCACTACTCTGATTAATATCACCTTATTAAATGGGGAATCCATCTCCCATACTTCTTGTTTCCCAAATAATTTGAAATCAATGGGACTAAAAATTATCCTAGGGTCCCATTACTTGCATTGCACTCCAACAATTAAGAGTTTTCTCCAACCCATACCATCTGGAAAGAGAATTCCTGGATCCCATTTTCTTGTATGCATTCTTCCAAAAATCATGAGTGCACAATATGAATCATCAAAGTATATAACAACATAATAAGAATGTACACCAAGGAAATGCCTCACCAATAAATCATGAAAGTGCTTATACCTCCCAATGAGTAGACCACCATTATCCAAGTGCATACATGCTTCAAGTGACCAATCAAATCTGCTCCAATGACATAGGTGAATATCCCATGTCCTATAATGATTCTCCCAAAGAATTTAATATGCATCAAAATAATAATCAGCCATTTTTTATTTCATCCAAGAAGTGAATGAAGAACCTCCACCAAAATATGAACCAAATAAGGAGCAAATGAAACATGAATACTTCAAGTGTCTCAAAGAAGTCTTATCAATACACCCATGAATATGTATATCATAATGAAATAACAGAGGATGTTACTGCCAATAAAATTTTTCCTCAATCATATCCCTCTTCACCCAAGTATTGGATGAAGTTCCTCCAACATCAAATGAACCAAGTGTTGAGCAAGAAAAACCATGAGTCTTCAAGTGACTCAAATGAACATCATAGGTGCACCCATGTAGATGTATAATAATAATGTAAACAAGTATGCTGATGCAAATGTAAATAATATGTTTCTATAATAATTCCATCATCAAAAGGAGAAATAGAATTTACATGCTCTTCATGTGGCACCATCAAAAATAAACCTTTCACCCATACTTCATTAGGATGACTGCTACAAAATTTAGAAGTGTAGGATGTAGGAGAAAGAACCAACTCACCCAAATGATCAGTAAGTGAATAATTGTCATAATGTGAAGTATCCATAGGTGTAGATTATGCATCTCCTTCAAGAGTGTGAAACCTTTGTCATAGATTGGTTCCAATGTAGAGGAATCATGTTCTTGTTTAAAAATTACATACCCTTCATCAAGAGACAATTCAAGTTCCTCTTCAACCACATCAAGTGTTTGGATATATTCAAGTACATATTCAACTACATCAAGTACATTCAATTTTCCAAATTTCTCATGATCCACCATGTCATGAGAATCCTTCAAACAATCTACCATTTGACAATCTGAAACATAGGAGGAAAAACAAGTGTCTTGCAACTTTTCAAAACGTTTCTCATTTTGAATTGTGAGCTTATGAATAACTTCATTATTATTCAAGTAGGATTCATGTAACCATTCAATAATTTGAATGACATTTTTTCTATAAAAAATCAAAGACATGAAATTACCTTTGATTTTGCACATTGCTCTTTGAATCTTCTCCATGTCTTCAAGGAATGATGGCTCCTCCAAGGAAGTAGCTCTCCAATAAGAATTTGATACCAATGCTTGAGTGTCATGGAGTATGCTAAGGGATTCTTGGATGTTATTTTCATTCATATTTAAGGACCCTTAAAGAAAATGAGGCTCTTGCAAATGAACCTCCTCATCTTCTTCCTTCTTTCTTGGACCAACTTCATGAAGCTCAAGTGGTGATGGGGAAGTTGATCTTGTTTCTTCTTCAACTGCTACAAGGTATTCATTTTCATGTTTAATGGAATTTTGTCTTGCAGCAACATTTTGAAATCTGATATCTATGTCACCAACATATATTTGTGAGCACCCATCAGTAGGTACTCCTTCATAGTTCAAGCATCCACCAGTAGATGCTCTTTGTTTCATTTCCAAGGTAGCATGTGTCTCAAAAAATTATCTTCAGTATTTTCAATAAAAAATTCTTCATACTCATGTGATGTATCTTCATATTTTTTAGAGTCACTTGGGAGTGAATTTTTATCATATTCATGTACTAATTCGTCTACTCCACCTATTTTAGAACTAGGTGGTTCATGGGTCTCCTCCTTTTGCTCCTTCAAACAAGTTGATGCATTTTTCTCCTTGGTTCTCTTAAAATCAATATATTTTTCCCAACTTTGGATAGCCAAAAATTCAAATTCTTTCGTAATATTATTTCTCATTTCTTAAAATATAGGTTCCATGCTTTTTATTATCTCCTCACCATCATATGAGGTTCTCTTTTCATGCCTAGTCACAGTTTCCAAAAAATTGCCTTCTTCTCCTACTTTTTTTTCCCTCTTCAACAAAAGCACTTTTGGTTTCAATATATAATGGTGGTAAATGAATTATTGTACTCATAAATATCAGACCAAATCAGGTGCCAAGATCATGCTCTGATACCACTGTAATGTCCCCTTTTTGGAATTTATTAAAATGCCCAATTTTCCATTTTTTTCACAATTTTGGCTCTTGACTAGTTTTGATGTCTAGACCTCCAAATTGACCCAAATGCTTCCAAATTTTATATGAAGGTACATGAATGATAATAGAACTTAAATATCATGCTAATTTATTTTTTTTGACCTCCCAATTACTTCTGCAAACTTGTTTAATGTTCTGATCAAAGTAGGAGTCTTTACTAGCAAATTGGGGCTCCAATTCCCCTTGGGTAATTATCGGAAATGTCTTCACAAATGATCCAAAAGTCACTTGAATTTATTAAAAGATCCTGGTTATATGTAAGGTACCTTTTAAAAGTCTCATATTCATCATGGTTCAGTTTATACAGTCTGTTATGACTCTTTCCAAAACAACTCCCAAGTCACAATTTCGACCCTTGGGGAAAATGCACCAAATCTTCTCCCAATGCAATAAAAATCAGTAAAATGGATTCCAATGATTAAGAAATGAAAATGATACTTGAAATAAACATTAACTGAATTCCATACATCATAAATTTATCATATATCCATTCCTCCATTCGAAATAACAATCATTACCATGGCATATATCAAAATAGAGTGGAAATGGTCATTGTTTGCTCATTAAAAGTCATTTTGACATACAACTCTTGGGAATTTCGACTTGAAACTTTCTGAGAATTAATAATATATAATATTTAACTGATTTAAATAATAAATGGACAATTAAAGGCTCTCCCAATTCTAAATTATCAGCATTACAATGGTTCACAACAAGATAGTGGGGAAATGGCACTATTTCTTCATTGTTCAACATTTTTACATGAATTATTTTGGGTATTTAGACATGAGAGTATTATAAAAATGAAATAAAGAGAATATACATTAGAACATAATATAATTATCATTATAATATTCCCCAAAGAGATCAATATCTCACCCAAAGCGCAATCCCTCCATTGGCATGAATATGGCGTGAAAACTGGAAATAGTTGAGAGAGAGTGCTTCAATAGAAGAATCCAAATTATTTCCTATAGATTACACATGAAAATAATAATCCATTAAATCTCCATGAAATACCTGAGTGACCTTTCCAAACACCAACTAGGATGGGAATCTTTCACCCTCGAAATTGGCTTAAGTAAGAAAACTAGTCATCCACTAGCTCTCACAATTCACAAATGACAATTTCACAAAAGAGAAAAAGATTCTTCTCATGGATTATCCCTATATTTTATAAACATTATTAGTATTCTAAGGTTCCAAATCCATCCATAAACCAAATCCATGTCAAATTGATGTGGTTTCTCATGCTATGCCATGTGGCCTCTCTCTTCACCTTCCCTCTTCTCCCAAATTTGAGTAAGATCCTCTTGGCCTTCTACAACTCTCAAATTCGACATATAAGATGCTTTATAGAGTCCTAAAATGTTAGTATGTTAGTATTTCAGCCTTCAGACCTGAATTGTGTCATAACTGTCATAGAATCTCCATCATTGGTGTCATAAATGTAAGGGGAATCTAGCCAAGTGTCCATGAAACTCCCATTTGGCTCTTCCTCTCCTATGTAAGTTAAAGTTCATCCAAAATTTGACCTATGAAGTATATGGAAGATTATATTAGCCTTATAATCCATCCAAAAAAATTATGCTTCCCATATATTCGAATTTGCAAGAGAAAGATACCATTTAACATAGGAATTCTAGCTAGTGTGGGCCTCATAGTCTCCATGTGTCTTCATGCTCCATTGCCACTTCCATTTTCTCTTGTATTTATTTAATAAGCTACATTATTAAATATTTATCCCCTTCTAATGTCTAAACATCATTTATTATCCCCCTTATTCAAAATATCAAAGCTTCCACTCCCAACCTAGGAAACTAGTGATTTTCCTCCTTGGCAATTATTTGACTTTTAGCATCCATTTGACAAATTTCATGAATATGGAAAATGTGATTTAGCCATTGTGAGCCAATGTAAAATTTGGGACATTACAGTGAAGGTGCATTGAAATAGCCTTAAACTTATTGAGTCGTCATGTAAGGAATTGGAAGAGCACCAAAGGTGAAAAGTAGTGACGTGTTCACTAGGATCTTCTCCTGCTTTGCCCTTGAACTTGGGAATGTGCGAAGCAAGATTGGTGGGGACAGCCGACCAAGCTGGGTCATGAGATGCTGGATCATTCATTAGTATCAACAAGTCAGGTAAATTTAATGTTACAAGGAAAGGGAGCCTAGGTTGCACCGGTCTATGCCATGCTCCCTGATAATTTTGGTTCATATAAGGCTGATTACTGTAAATACCATGGCCATTGCCATAATATCCTCCTCTTGTTTGACCTGTGTAGGGCTGCATGGAAGCAATATGATGTGGTGTACCTTGACTAGGTGGCGCTACAAATCCATAATTAGATGAGTAAGCGGGTTGTTGATACATGTACCCATAGGGTTGATAGTTTTGTCCATACTGTGGTCCATAAGGTTGTCCATGAGAAGCTCCATAAGGTGTCCCATGGGATGTACCGTGAGAAGCTTCGTAGTTAGGAATATGAGGAACTCCTTGCGATGGACTATGAGACAATCCAGAAATAGGGATATGACCTCCTGAAACAATAGGGTGTGCTTGACTCTGAGATACTAATGTGTGAGCAGTCACAGTACGAACATGGCTAGTAGGAACATTTCGGCCTAAAGGACCATGTGAATGAGGGGGACGAAGGGTTGTTAAGAATGCATTTGAAGGAGTAGGATTTGAGGATGAGGGGACATGTCAATTGGATTTAAGAAGTGTTCCCTATGGTCACTCATCTCGATTTTGGTATCTGTATATTATTACTAACACTAGGTCTAGGACGGACATGAGAAGTAGCTTCCACCACCAGGATGGAATGTAATGTGACTAGTGCTCCCAAATCGCTCCGCATGGAAAGGAATAGGAGTGCCTCTAGGCATAGTGCTAGGTTCAATCTCTAACTCAGTAGGATGTTCTGGATCATGTGTAGGGATATTAGGTATGCCATATTGAATATAGCTAGTGCTTGTGGGTTCATGATGAGTCTCGTTGCCCGAAAACCCAATACTGGCGACCTATGAATGAGTGATAATACCCAGAATGTGAAGGTATATCTGGTGAAGGATTATATATAGGAGTAGGATATTCCTCCCCAACCTCTTGAGGTGGAGAATACATCTCAATAATCTCATCCTCGTGATCTCCCATCATGTGTGAATCAATGTGAGAAGTAGTTTGCCTGGACTGTCTGTTTCTCTCTCCCAAAGGAGGAGAAGATGTGGAAGGTGGAAGTCCTTCTAAAATATGAGAATAGTGAAGTGCCACACCCGAATCCACAATGACTCAAAAAATGAAAAAGAATCTATCTAATTACGCAAACCCTATGCAAACTAGTGTGCACAGAGCATACACCTATATAATGTAAAGCCAGCAAGGGTAGGATATGTGAGCTCCCAAATGAAGTAGGTATAGCTTTCCTAGGAGAGGCTTAAGACTCCCATACACAACAAGTGGAGGTTCGTAACCAATTATTGTGACGCTCAGCTTCAACGCATATAGCGACTGTGCTGTTCGACCCCAACTTGGCCAGGACACCTGTAGAATAACCTATGTGAAGTACCCCCTCAATAACCTAGGTAAGGAAACTAAGGTCACCTCAATATAATCAATTCTCAGGAGGACAATCGCAGGCAGGATTGACTGTATGGGCAGGGTAGCAAAGCCCGAAACTCTCAAAAGAGCCCCCAGATACGAATACAATCCTGGAAATATCTCCAGTGCTACTCAGTTATGACCAGGGGTCATCCCAATCAATAATCGCTCACACTGCCTCGTGCTTAATTCCCTTGTAAGAGGAGGATCCTAAGAAACACTAATTATACGAAGGAATTTCACACTCTCACCTGGACAGACACATACATGTTTCGTTTAGTGGTCTTGGATAATTTTCTCACAATGAACTATTCCAAGAACCTAAAACCTAATCTTGTTGGTGCACCCTATAAAAGAAAAGAGTGTAATTCATTTTATTATGCGTTGATTTTAATTGGATTATTACTCAAAAGGGTAAATGATCGTGCAACTCATGGTGTTATGACGCAACAAGAAGTAAAATGAACACCTAACAATCAATGCAAATGCACTGTGTCAGATGAAAAATGGGGTATGCTACTACGTGAAGTGCACAATGTTCCTTCAAATGAAAATGCAATCATTCCTATATGAAAGCCTGACTAGTACTTCTCCAAGCAAACCTAATGCAAGTACCATGTAAAATGCAAAATGTGAAAATGCATAATGATGCAAAAAGGAAATATTTTTGTATTTTTTGAATTAAAATGAGATAATGAAGAAAAAGAATGACTCTACCACTCCTATAATCTGTAAGGACTATCAGACAACACCTAAGTAAAGCACCTAGGTAAAAGAGACCTAATGCACTAATCCCAAAACAAAAAATAGAAAATGCAATGACAAGAACATTTAAAAAATTCTAACTAAAAAAAACGTCTTTGGTCAAAAACAGAGGTGTATACAGACTCTAGAAGCATCCAAGAAGACTCAGCAATCATCCACACTCACCCAACAACACTTAATCTTCCTGAAAAAGGAAAAACTTAGAACATACGTGACCGTGTATAGATAACCCATGTATATACACGGAAATCCCAATAAAAACTGCGTGTACACGTGACTGTGAAGCCAAAACTCATGTACAGGAAGAAAAAGAGATAAAAAAGAAGGTAAATAGACAAGCTGAGACAAAATTTACTCCTATCAGACACTACTAGGCAAACATGCCCTTAGACCCGACTCAGAAACAGAGAAATCAGAGCAATTCAAGAACATTGAATGCCGATAAAACCCCCAATGGAAATGACTAGGAACTCCCCAGTATGGTCGCCATATCTATTATGGAGAAAACTTCCTATGGCTTGGGGTACCACAGTAGACAGAGTAATGGTAGAAATCAATCGTTTCCCATATGCAAAAGAAACCAAATATCTAACACTAAAGGATCTTTAAAGATACCTTATTCCAGACGTTTGATGTAGATCCTCGTTGAGCTTTTCCACTCTCGCTTGTATTGATAATTTGCTCTCTCAACATTCAGCAAACAAGACAAGCATTCTATATTATGGTGTTAGACCTACTCTAGCATATATAACCAATAACATATAAACATTTAAAATCATCCTTGGATTCAATACTAATTTAAATACACATTATTGGATAGGAAAAGATATTTCTATTAATATAAAATAGAGATTACAATAGGGACAACCTCTGTTGGCACGTCTGCGAATTAGAGAAATTGAGTCCTCCACTTGGGCCTCCACCACTTCAATCCTCCATCTCTCGATAACAAGCTCACAAGAAAAGGAAAGCTTGGGAAGAACACAAAGTGCTTCAAGGGACAAAGGGATGCAGACTCAAGTATAAGCTCCGACAACAATGGACTATAGTTTTCTTGCTCTTCAATTCCTCTCCTTTCAATGTATCCAAAGGGTTCCTTATATAGTTCTTCAATGGGGTAATGGAAGGTCAAATCTGAGCGATCTCAAGGAATATGGAAGGCCAAGAGACAACTGACTCAGATCCACTTCAAGGAAAACTCCAATACTATTTGGCCTTTTCCACACATCCCAATGTATGCGGGTTTGAGGGTCAAATTCACGTATATATGTGAGAATAGGTTAAAAAGTCGCGTATAGCAAATAAGGCATGTTTTTAGGGATGATCTTGGAAACATCAAAGGTACAAAAATGGTCCATGGGGTCCAAAGAGTCTGCAAAGGGACAGGGAAGGCCATAACGGCGTGATCCACCATTTTTGGTAAAATCAACTGTATACGTAGTCTTTTATACTTGACTCATTCCCTTCTTGACCTTTCCTTTGTCGTTGGTTGTGTTTCCCGTTATATGCAAACTGCTCATGAAAGTCACTGGAAAGCAGCAAAAAGAATAATTTGATATATTCAAGGTACAATTCAGTTTGGGATTCATTCCAGTACAGGGGGACACCTTTGTTGGTTGGTTTCACTCATTCATATTGGGACAGCGATCCTGATAATCGAAAGTCTACTACAGGTTATGTTTTCAGTCTGGGATCTGGACCTATCACTTGGGCTTGTAAGAAACAACAAGCTCTTGCTCTTTCTTTAACAGAAGTAGAATATTGAGCCATAGTTAAAGCTAGTCAAGAAGCTTTATGGCTTCGATATATCCTTTCAGAGTTTGGATTCGAGCAGCAGCAACCTACTCTACTTTGGTGCGACAATCAAAGTGCCATCAAGCTTGCCAAAGATCCAGTTCTACATAAACATAGAAAACACAGTGAACTACACATGCACTTCATTAGAAATCTTGTTCTTGATGGTGTTCTTGAAATGCTCTATTTCCCTACAGATGATCAAGTTGCAGACATCTTCACCAAGTCTCTTACAGAAGCGAAGTTTTCTAAACTTCGATATATGTTAGGAGTTCAAGAATGTGTCCTTAAGGGAGGATAGGCTCTAATTCCTCCTTCCTTCTCCTAATAGTGTCACTTTTGTAAATCCTTCAATCCTATCCCAAGTCATTCTTAAGGGGGGATGTTAGGATATTTAGACACTTAGGAGTTAGTTAAGATCAACTTGTGTAATATATCCATTAGGTAAAGTGCGTTTCTTTAGTATGCATTAGTATGCATTTGTAAATATTCTAATCCGACGGTCACGATATGTTCTAGACATAAAGTGATCCAACGGTTCAACTTCTCTTAGATCATACCTACCATTGATCCGTGGCTTAACACCCGATTGGTCCATGATCTCTATTTAAATAGAATGGAGGGTCCTTGGCTAGTCGATCGATTATGAGAAGTTCATATGCAACTTTCTTTCTTTTGCATAATAAATTGCTCCAAGTATCTATTTGGATGGGGTCATGGACTGTTTCCCTCTCGAGGGTTTTAACCACATGACAAACATGGATGTATTGATCTGTGATCTCTTTGTGTGAAGTGGTTTCTCTAGGTGTTCAGTCTTTTGGGAGTACCCTGTGTACCCGGACATTCGACCTATAGCCTTTACATCACTAGTCAAGGCTTAAAATCCTGAGTAAAAGTATCTACACTCAACATAGTTCACTTAAAAACCAAACATCTATACCAACTATAAAAACCCTTCCAAAACGAAGTTCCGCAAGAACATCCTTCATGGTTTTTAAAACATTAACCAAATCCTTTAATAACGGCCCAATGGCTTGTTCAAATGGAGTCACGGCTTAAAGCCGGTATCAAACAACATCACTGAAAATTTAAACATGGCCGAAAAGGCTCAAAAATTTAACTCATTAATTCACAGCTATGGAAGCCCCAAATCCTTTTACTACAAAACAACCATTAAGGCATGAAAAACAAATATATTATCTAGTAGCCATGACTGAACAAGTAACCAACAACACATGATAGTAACATGTTAATCCACCATACAACTCGTGTAGGAGAACCCCAGGTGAAACCGAGGCTTACCGGGGTGGATTCCCTCATGGAAGCCTGATGGTGGAGTCCTTTAGAATTGAGCTCAGGTCTTGAGATCCTGCACAGAGAAAACCCTAGTATGTTAGAGACACATACTTCATAAATTAATAATTTTAAATTGTGCAGAAATGCTTTAAACAAATTCATTTCTTACCTAAGGGAGCTTGCACAGTTGCCTTGACATGGAGAGCCAACCCGAGCCTCCTTCGGAGTAATGTTATAAGAAAATACAATTCGCAGGGTTAAGTTGTGAAGTTCCCAAGCCATGCCGACGTAGGGGTCAAACCCATGATATGAAACAAGCAATAAAGAAAAGAAACCAACACACTCTTTCAAGCAACTCTCTTCACACTGCGTGAGGTTTAAAGCACTCACAGAGTACAAACTCACATATTAAAAGCGACGATAAAGACATTTAAACATTACAACACTCTATTCAACAGTCAAAACCACACTACAACAGTAGCAAGCACCGTGCTCTCCTTTACAGCACCAGAGCTTGAAGGACAAACTTGAAGAGGCTAGGTAATGGTGAAGAGAAGCACCTACATCGTTATGGTAATGGGGATGAAAAGCTCCTACATAGAAGAAAACAATGGCGTTGTAAAAAATAAACTTACAGAGGAACTCGGTGGCTTACGGAAGGCCTGTGTGCAAAGGATGGGAGGATTGGCAACAAGCCTGGCGACCATGAGCTCGCAACTCGACCACCCCATAGCGGAGACAAACAAAGTGCAATTTTTTAAGGTTTGGAACAAGTTTATATGGAACCTCAAGGTCAACAAAACCTAATCATTGAACACCAACAACGTGTCCAACAAGTTATTTGCAAATCATGGGTTTCATGCTATAGTTGGAATGTCTCGTTAACCTGCACAAATCATTGTTTAAAATTCAAAACCCTAGGGTATTATTGCTTGGTATCATTATCCTTGTTTTGTTTTCTTTGTTATTTTATAAACCAAATACTTTGTGTTGGAGAGGTATTCATATACACTAGGGTCTTATGCATAACTTTAAACTTTAACTCTTGCATATCTATGTTCTCCTCATTTTAACTAATGTTTATTATTGGTATTAGTAAGATGCAAACAAGGGAGCATGAATCAACATTATATAGAAATACTTAACCATAGAGATCCTTGAGCTAGGATTTAGTCTAATCATGGAATTAAAATTACAAATATATGCATTGTAAACATAAACTCATATAAAATGTGATTTCTTATACAAGAAAATTAAAAATATATACTTGATTAAGGAGGATCATTAGAATATAATAATTGAAGTTTTGGAACGAACTTGAATAAATATAAAAAACACTTATACCAAACACTAACGATAAAAATGTAGTTTTGGTGACAAGTATGTTTAACATAACTTTTAGTTTATAGACTTGTTAGGTTATTGTGCTCTTAATGGCAAAAGTAGATCTGTCCATAAGATGCACCATCTAAAATTAAATACAAGTCTATAACTGAAAATACAAAAAGGAAAGAAATGGAACAAGTAATGTGGCAATAAGCATAACTGAACTAGACCCATTCTATTACAATAGTGTTTCGCAAACATTTATGCAGGATTCAATCAATAAAAATATCAAAATAACTCTTACAGGGTCAAGCTGCAAAACAAACAATTTAACTAGCATTTTATCCTATGCTAGTTGAGTGATATTCTCGATCTGGAATTACTGGTAACAAAACTGCTTACTTGTATAGAACCTGTAAAAGAAGCATCACTTCACTGCATTAGCTGTAAGCTAAGTAAGCCCTGATCTCAAATAAGGTCTTTCCTACTTCTGAGAAGACAGTAAAAAACACACTTAGTATCAGGTTAGATGTATTTTTCTTCTTGTCCCTTTTAAAACATAAACTGCTGAATTTAACATTCATAACATAGTACTTCAAAGATAAACAAATAAATTATATAGAACTAAATAATTACAATTCTCAATTCTAAATACTACTGTTTGAGTAACCGCTAGCAGTTATTGGTTCTTAAGCAGTGACATCCTTGAACATTTTATGTTACATGAAAAATTTTAAATTTTTATGAATTTTTGGGTTATTACATTAGGGCCATAAACAACTATGGAATTCAAGTTGCTCAGCCTGAGTTGTTTCTACCCAGTTTCCATACCCGATTTTGGTCTCTGTGGTGTTTTTCCTTTAGTCCAGAATTGTGTTGTTCTGTGCACACCATTTGTTTTCCTTTGAACTGTCTTTTGGTGTGGAAATGGGGTCTAAGCTTGATTAACAAACCTAGTGTGTGCAGGAGCCTCATAGACAGAGCTAGAGGGATGGATTTATTCTTTACACCCCCTAAATAGCACTGGAAGGGAAGTCATAGCCCGAGGGACTATGTAGCAGAGAATGGCATGCTTCCTTGTGTTGGGTGTGTGTGGATGTTTTAGAAGTTAGGCTAGTTTTGGTGCATGTGTCCATAGCTCTTGGATTGAGTTCACTAGCTTAGCAACCAACCTTTCCATTCCATGTTATCCTGATAAAACCAACTTTGTTGGCTTGGATGAGTTTTGTGTACCCTTTGCTACGTGTGAGCTTGCTAGTGTTCCCCTTATTCCTTGTGGAATCATGCCCAACTAGAGGGTTGCAGGGTTGCTGAGTGATTGATGAGCACACTGGACTATGGTTGTGTGGAACATTGCAGCGACGTAGCTGGTTACTGGACAAGCTTCTTCTAAGATAAGTATTCTTGTGTTTAAATCCTTGTGTTTAAATCCTTGCAATTGTGTTTGTTTTATCTCTACATATGTATATGTGATTATGATTTAATGTGAACATGTTCAAATGCCGTGAATCACTAAATTTTTCTTTTCGATGTATGTTAATTATTTATGCATATGTGTATGTTTATCTCCAATGCATTTCATTTTACATTCATGGGGCTAGGTTGCCTGGATTGTTAGCATTATAGTCGCATCCTCTCACCGGTAAAAGGGTGGGGGCATGGCATTGTCATTGTTCATAAGAGTGGTATGTGAGTCTGTGACCCTTTTTGGTTTCCCGATCCTAATTTGTGACCTTGTTGTTGTTCATAAGAGTGGGACATGACTCATCTTGTTTACTTCCTAGACCTCATCGATGAGCTTGTTGTTGTTTATAATATTAGGCCATGACTCTTGTTGACTTCCCAGACTTGGGCCGTGACCTTGTTGCTGTTCATTATAGTGGGTCGTGACCCTTGCGTGGTTTCCTAGCCAGAGCCATGACATACATTGATCCTTCTTGTGGATATCATAACCTACTGAGCACTACCAAGGGTTCCTTGAGATTTTTTAAGGCTACTGCTATCCTATATGAAGGTGTTGTAAGAGTATCTCTGCTTTTTGAAAGGGTGTCATTATTCTGAGGTTGTCTTTTCTTGTATTGAGCCTTGCCTTTGCTTATACCTCTATCCTGCTGCTACAAGTTTTCCTTTGATAGTATGAGGTTTGTTATGATAGCCTTGAGGTTTTTTTAATCTATTAGGGCATCCTGAGTTTGAATTTGTTTCATTTTCCTACCTCTCTCTCTCTCTCAGGTAAATATTTACCCTCATATAAGGGTTAGTTGTTCCATTTTAGAGACTTGTCTTTGAGAAGACAAGATTTAATCTGAAAGTACAATCTGAGTATAAGGAAGGACCTCACAATCAGATAAATCATTTGACCTGATATTTGTTATGTTAATGTTTTAATTCTATTGTTCATGATCTTTTTATAGTATTGTTGTTACTGTTTATGTTCTATTTCTTGTACCTTGCAATTTATTAATTCTATCTCAAGGACCAACTTTAACATAGTGATCACTGTGGAGTGTTAAAGTTGCAAGAGATGGAAATTATGTTTTAACTTGTCTTATTAATATTACTTCTACTGTCTACTGGTGCATTGCCTTGTTGTTAGAATACTAGTTTTGAATGATATTTTGTTATGCATTGAAGTACAAAAATATTTAGTTGTTTAAGGATAATGCTGTCCTATGTGAAGGTTTTGTAAGGGTATCTCTACTCTTTGAAAGGGTTCCAGTTCCCACTACTATGAGGTTTCCTTTTCTTGTATTGGGGTTGTCTTTGCTTATATCTCTAACCTACTAGTACAAGTTTTCCTTTGTTGGTATGATGTTTTTTAAGAAAAGCTTGAGTATTTTGTAATCTGTTAGGGCATCTTAAGTTTGAACTTTTTTCATTTTCCTACCTCTCTCTCTCTCAAGTAAATATTTATGAAATTACCCTCAGGTAAGGGTTAGTTGTTCCATTTTAGAGACTTATCTCTAAGAAGACAAGATTTGTATGGAAACTATGTTTTAACTTGTCTTATTAAAAGTACTTTTACTAGTGCACTACCTTGTTGTTACAAAACTAGTTTTGAATTATATTCTTTTATGAATTAACGTACACAAATATTTGGTTTTTATTATTATTTCAAACCCCAACCTAACAAAATTTAACATAATGAAGATGAAAAAGAACATCCATGTACAAGGGATTTCCAGCCACTCATTGCACAATCTTGAATATATATTATTTAATATATTTTAGCAACTTATTTAAGAAACAACTTATTTTAGATTCAACTTATTTATATCTGGTTTATTATCTTGTATGCTATCATCTTTCTCTTGTTCTCTTCAATCTTTTATAGGTTCTTCTATGGTAGCAGAGGTGAAAGATTCAAGAATATAGAGGAAAACCTTTAAGGGAAGTATTGTGGCATTATATTCAAGAAATTGACTAGATCTACACAAAATTTAACATTTTGGGTGTGTGTTTTGTTCTAGACTTGTATCATTTAGATCTAGGGAAACAACTTATGTCCGCAGAAGGTGAGAATTTCCAGAAAGGAGGACAACACATGCCACTAGCTCTCAAAGCTTGTAGATCACTTGAGGGAGCAATTATGATGGGGCCAGGAAAATAATTTGTATGTATCTTGCCAATCTACTCTCAGATATTGAGTCTATGTAGAACTTGTTAGAGAGTTTGAGGTTTGCGTGCTAAGATATTTTTTCTTTCATTAGTACCATTTTTCAAGAAATTATTGATCAAGTAAATGTGTTTACTTGTTTCGGTCGCAGGCATAGTCATTGTCCTTTATAATCTAAAATTGTGGTAAATAAGTGAAAAACATTGTTCTGATACAAAAATTTATATACACACAGTTTTAAGTTTTTAGATACAACAATAGGTAATATTGTGTATGAACTATCCCATTCAATAAGTTTACTA
>LPNX010535006.1:501831-548887 GCA_001517045.1 Pseudotsuga menziesii | reverse complement strand
TGCTATAATATGATTGTGAATTTTTAGTTAGAGAAAAAATTACACGGTAAATGCTAAAAAGTTGAAGGTTTTTTTTGGTTCATAGAAATTTGGGAAGGACTAGTTGCTGAGCAACTCCACATGCAAAAGTATCTCAGTATCATGCTTTTTAAATTTCAATATTCAATGATTGAATTTTGCATCATTATTATAAAACCACATTATATGAAAATTGGAAGGTGTTTCATAATTTTTTTGAGTGCTTGGTGAGGACTCAGGAGGAACATATTTGAGTTACGCTTGTGTATCATTCGTTTGTTAACTTATTAATGGTTTTGATTTGCTTCCAAATTCTTGGTATCTATCTTTCTTAATGTATAATTTATTTTATTTTCTCTTTCAGTAACAACTATTGGATTTTTTGTTTGTATACTTCTGTAGCAAAGTCCATTAGTATTGGGCCTCTAATGTATTTTATTTTATTTTTTAGTAATAGAATATGTATCAAAGTCATCCATAGTCAGTCATAGGTAATGTCCATCGATGTAAGGACGATGTCCTTTTATTCTCCTTGAGTTTTTGGGCATTTAACATCTTAATTTCCTTGACCTACCAGCTATATGATATTATGTGATGTGTGTGCATATTCCTTGAGATTGTGTTTCTAGCATTCTTCATACAATGAGGGTTGAATTCAAGGCATCATTAATGTGTAAATAAGATCTTCCCTCTTTTAGATGGATTGAATTTCAACATGTTATCATAGTTCATAGTAAAATTGTCAATACAAAGGACCATTTTATAGAAATCAGGAATAAAGAAAACATCATTCTCTTTTCTTATGATCCCTTACAATCTAGGAAGGCAAGTGTTTTATAAAGTTTCTTAGGGCTTGGCAAGGAGGAACATATTTGAGGTATGGTTGTGTATCATTTGTTTGTCAAATTTATGAATGGTTTTAATTTGTTTACATATGTTTGAAATCTATCTTTGCTAATGCATAATGCATTTTCTTCTCTTTCAACAATATCCTTTAGCTTTGTTAATGTATAATGTATTTTCTTTTCTTTCAGCAATAGCTTTTGGTTTTTGTGTATGTTTACATGTTTAGCAAAGTCCATTAGTTTTGGGACTCTATTGTATTTTGTTTTCTTTTTTAGTAATATTTTGGTAATATTTTGTTTGCATGGTATTATCTAGTTTGGAACTTCCTTATATGGCGATGATAAAAATTCTAGTTATTATGGGACACTTGTGGACCATATACATTGAGAGAGATATAAAAGGTTTGTCTTCCCACATTTAGTCTTGTGGGTAAAAAGGTTGACTTTGAACTTTGTTTTGAAATCTCTTGTTGACTTGTGGTAAACTTGTGTTTGGTTTAGTCTCGTGTTGAACTCTCTCTTGTTGGCCCTATATGCTAGCACCCCCTTTGGACATGTCATCCTACCCTTAGTCTTGTATTTTTTACCCTCCTCCTAAGGAGTCCTAATAATAATTTATATTTTATACTTGGTAACCCTCCTTAATTGTGTGATGTCTTGACCCTTGTAGAGTAACCCTGAAGTCAATGAAGACTTAGAAGGTAAAACTGAGTCTATATTATTCCTTAAAGGGTTATAAATATAAGTCTATGCATTCTTTATGAATGCATCTTATAGAGGAGATCTGAGATCTAATTACTTGTGACTGTTCAAGGGTTTTGATGATTCAAAAGACATAAAGGGTTTCAAAGTCTATTTAGAGATGAGTTGAGCTTCAAGGCTTATCGTCTCCTTGTCAAGGGTTGTTATATGTTTATTCAGGGTTGTTGTCCACTTGTTAGAAGGTTGTCTCTACTTGTAAGTTGTTGTTGCTTGATTAAAAGTGTCGTTACATTTTTTAGTGTACCTCTGCATGCTTGAGGTTGTCACTGCCACAATGCCACTTGTGAGATTGTCGCTTCTTGTTACTACTACTGTTCATCTTGTTTAGGCCTATTTAGGTTTTCTTGAGGTTGTCGCTACCACTTCTGAGGGTGTCGCTGCTATTGCTAGCTTCTTTGAGGGTGTTGAGGTATATTAGGAGAGTGTCACTATTGTTGTGAGGTTTCTGATGTCTATTAGAAGGGTACCACTGCCTTGTGAGGGTGGTATTACCTTATTGAGGGTGTTGCTTGGTGTCTTGAGGCTGCCATTTCTTGCTAAGATATGTTGTGAGGTTGCTACCCACTGTTAGGGATTTCTTTGAGGTGGCCAAGGCCTATATAGGGTTATTTCGAGCTATCTTTCACTGATGTGATGGTTTTGTAGTTGTTATCCACTATTAAACATTTGTTGGGTGCCTCTACGAATGTATTTGGATTGATCTTGAACTGCACTTTCTACTGTACTTGTCTAATCCTACCATATAACACTTTATCTCTCTCTCTCTCTCTCTCTCTCTGGTATGTGACTACCATGGTCCCTCGGGTAAGGGTTAGTTATTTGTTCCAAATATTGATTTTCCTCTAAGAGGAAAGATCTGATCTGAAAGTCAAATCAGAGTATAAGGAATGTCCTCACCATTAGATAAGTTATCATATATATTTTGTTTTGTTAGTTAGATTTTGTTTACTATTGTCCTATTGTTCTGTCGATGCCTCGAAAAATTCCAAGGTACCTGTTATCAACCAAAATGGCACTTCTCCATCCGAGTACTGACATCCAATATGTCGGGACACAAAAGGACAAATAGGATTGAAGTAGCCAAAACATTATAGATGTGCATGACCAATGATACATAATCTCCTTACCATCTCAATATATTTTTATTTGGAGATTAGGGTTACACATGCGAGTATTTGCATTACAACCCGTGTGTCACACGGGAGTGTTTGCATTGCAACCTGTGTGTACATTGAACACACGAGTTTACTTAAAGCAAGGAGCATGTCAAACGTGCCTTTCCTATATTAACACTCACATGTACCTTAATTTAATGTTAAAAAGTATAAATCACGATTAATCGAGATCAATTGAGTCCCTAATCATAACTATCTCGACTGTTTCAACCATCCTAACCTTCAAAGCCTCTCTATTTCCCTATGTATAAATAGAGGGCATGGGATAGGGCTAATCAATCATTCTTAGAAGAGCAAAGTTATGTTAGTGGTATTCCTTCAGAAACCTTGGAGCAGCAGAAATCAGTGTCCTCGGTTTCAAGAGGAGTCCTTGTTTCAGAACTGGGTTGTAATCTCACCATTCTCTGTTTATTAATAAAGAAAGTTCTTCTTTCAATATTTGTATTGTTGCATTCTTGTATATGATGATTTATGAATTGTTTCAATTATTTTTCTATGAATATACATCTCATTAACCATTGATATATATACAATATATTTCTAGAACAATTTGTTCTTTGCAGGTGAATTGGAGAAGCCCTCAAAGCTTTGTAAGAGACTGAAAGAGGAGAAGACAAAGCTTGGATCAACTATCATAAACCAGGTTTTCCAAGTTTCCTTCCTATTCCTATTTCAATTTCTACATAAGCTGATTATCTGCAAGGTTTTTAGTAAGTTGGTAACCCTAGAGACCCTAGGTTACAAGCGTGCATTGTCCTTAACAATAGAGTTGGAGACTCCACTAGGGAGTCCAACCTGCTGTGGATCCATTCTTTAGGTTCCCTTACCAGCCTTTGCTTCTTTTTGATTCTGGGTGTGATTTGTTTGTCTATTAACTTTGATTTATAGTTTGGCATGTTCAGTACCTGTTTGCTAGTCTTTTTTGTTTGAAAAAATTTTAGCTGCACACGCGAGTTGTCTACATAGACATTTGCATGTTTCACTGTGTACACGCTGGTTTCCTTCTGGACAGTCGAGTGTCGTATGCGGGTTTTCTGTAGAGACAGTCATGTGTTTCCTGTAGCTTTCTTTGGGTTCATTTGGGTTTTCTTGTCCCTAAATTTTGGCCTTTTGATTGCTTGTGAGGGTTTTGTTTATGACATGACTCTATGAGTTTGAGGTCTGTATGTCACATCGTTCACTTGATTTCTTCAAGTCCTTGACCTTTTTTGTTTGGTTTTCTTTCATTGGTGAGTGTAGTTGGTCCTCCTGCTTAGTTTGTAGGTTTGAGTGCTTTTGTTCTAGGTTAGTGATCAAGTCCTTTGAATACTTTATGTTCCATACTGTTGCTTGTAGTCTAATTTTGTCACTCTTGTTTTTGTGGATCTAGTGAGATTTTAAGTTTGATAGTTCCTCCAAGTCAAGGTTTGTTCCAGTTTCTTCCTTTTGGTTGAAGCGGGTTACTTTGGGATCTTTTGCCTCATTTCACTACTGTATGCTTAGATTAGTCAAATTTTCTCAAGTTTGCATTCATTTGCAGAGTAATTTTTGAAGTTGTTTGAAAAGAAAAGACAAAAAATATTTTATACTTTTGCATTAGGTTGCATTCAGTATTTATTTTCGCTATTTTTGAAAGAAAAATTTAAAAATTCTTAAAAAGGAAGTCTTGCAGTTTCTCATGCTTAGTTTTAAATGCATTAACCTTCATTTTACCAAAAAATTAAATTGGCCTAGTAGTTCCAATTTGCTTTGAAAATTTTATTTTTACATCAGTTTTTGCTTTCCTTTGCTGATTCCATAACACCATATAAGTTTCACACCATTACCTATGGCTAATAATAGCCAATTAAAAATAATGAAATAATTACAAATTATTAGTAAGTTTTTTTTTAAGGCTCTTACACCTACTAGCTTAGGCTAGACTTGCGGACTGGGGAGTTTTAACTGTCCATAATTATTTTGACATTAGATGCAATTGGCTAATCACTAGGTAAATCCTCCTATATATTGAGTGTATCTAGGAAGCTTCTGTTCCACAGGAGTCAAGCATGAGGCCGCAAGAGGACCTAGACTGAGGAGATAACCCTCTGATTCCTTGTTCAAGCATAGATTAGGACTTTTATGCATCTGGGGACTTCTACCAATACCACCTCTTGGGCCTCGTGCGGTGCCAGTGTCGACAGGGTTTCGGGATTTGATACCCTACCCATGCATATGACTCAAGCTTACGACTGTCCCCCAGAATCTCAATGTAGTTGTGGTAGCCTTTAGTCTCTTTTACATTTAGGGATCATACACAGGTATATCAGAAGTCTATTTCTAGTCTACCTTGGACGGGCTTGGAAGGTAACCTCGGTAGAAGTCGTGGGAGGGCAGTTGGGTGATTCCTCTGCTTTTTCCTAAGAACATATATAGGGATGCCAAGTAACCATCTATCATCTTTGTTCTTATAGGCATATCTTATACCTATTTGTCTGTTTGGATTTAGGAAATTTTTAGTGAGTGTTGTGTGGTTTGTATGTACTTAGTTTTCCTTTAGGTTTGTGTGAGTAAAATTTTTAGCTATGGAGGACCAACCTCTTCGTAAGTCAAGAATGTTTCAAAACCTTTCTCCATCTAATACATTGGATCCTCCATCGCCCCCTCAAAGGTAGAGACTAGGTGTTGAAAGTTCATTTGAACCAGTAGGATTTAGTGAAGTTCTAGGTGAACCAAAACTTAGGACTAATCAGGTTGATACAACTGTAGTAGATATTGAATACTTGTAGGTTGATGAGTTTGCAAGGAATATTAACCCACCTCTTATTGACTTAAGCGATCCTGTGATATTCCAAGTTCTTCCTTTTGATTCACCTGTTATTGGTGTTCCTATGAGTAGCATTATGGCTAGCTCTGGAGAGGGTATTTCTACCCCCACTTCAGCCATTTTGTCTTGAGGAGTGCCAACTCCCCCAGTTGGTACTCCAAGACCAAATGCACCTACTGCAACTTTATCAACAAGTAGTCTAGTGGTCTAACCATTGATTTCCTCTAATGTAGTGGATCCTTCTAGTGGGGTTGTCAATGGGATTCCCAGTGCACCTTTTGTTTCCCCCTCTTTTATGCATACTGCTCAGAGTGGTCCTCGTGGATCCTCCTCATTTGTCTAGGGATTCTCGTGGAATCAAGGGCACATTCCCCATCTACTCCTTATGTAGGTCCTACACCTGCATATGTGGGGATGCAGTTTGGAAACACAAATGTTTTTGTCCAAGTTTTCCAGAACCTAGTTTCAACCCCCTTTACGAGCTGTCCCTTTTCGCTTTTTAGCGGAGGGATACTTGCTCCTATATTTCAAACTCCAGTCTCATATGGAGGGGCCCAAACCACTTATATTGCACCGCACACAAATAATCCACTGCCTTACGGGTGGAATTTGTTTCAAAGTAGTCCAACTACTTCACAACCAGCGGTTGAGGGAAACCCCACCTTTACGTTCAGAAACCAAGGGGAAAGTCCTTCTCCCTCCCAAACTTAAGATTTTCAGGCTTCGGTTAGGTATAAACTTCCGTTCCTAGAAACTTTAAACTTGCCATATTTTTCTAAGTTGATGAATGAGCTGGTGAAACATAGTGCCACATGGCCACCTGCTCCAAGCATGTTTCCCTCGGACATTCCCAAGTTTAAGGGAAAAACTAGTGAAGATCCAGGTTGCCATATCACCACTTTTCACTTATGGTGATCTTCCAACTCATTGAAATATGACACCGTTTAGTTGAGGTTGTTCCAAAGAACTTTGACTAGTGTTGTAGCAAAGCGGTATATTGAATTTCCCTCTGCTACGTTTGACAGTTTTTGGGACTTAGAAAATGTGTTTCTTAATTGCTTCCAGCTTCCTGTCTGGTATGATGTCAGCACATATCTCTTTTCTACCTTTTGACAAGACAAATCGATGCACATCTTGGATCATATCCAAGAGTGATGAAGATAGAAGAGGCTTATCGAAGCCACCATACCCCCCGAGTTCTTATTAGAGTGGTTCCTAAAATATTTATTTCCTTATATATGTAAGGATGTATCCACTTCGGGGGTGACCACTAAAGAATATTCCATCCTTAGGGACCAGTAGATGGATTTGATATATTGTCATTCTATGATATTATATGAAATCATACCTGAGGCACTGCGGCCTACCCATAGTGTCGAGAAACCCAAGCCTGGACTTCATGTTGATGGCATGGTTGGTTCAGTTAATTATCCCACTGTAGATTCACTGGCCAAGCAACTCCATGAGTTGTCAGTGAACTAGTCTACGATAGAGGCAGCAAAGGCTTCCCCCTCGCCCCAAAATGTAAATTTTTTTTCACAATATTCTCAGAAGGCAAATCAACAGCCCAGTGGGAAAAATAAGAAAGGGAATAAAGGTGAGGGAAAACAAAACAAGCCTAAGCCCATGAACAATGATAATGGGGGAAAGAAGGATAAGAAGAAGGTGAAATTTCCCTGTAAGTTGTGCTAGGGAGATCAATTAACTCATCAATGTCTTCTCATTGATGGAACTCAAAAGTTTCTTAAAAACCAACAATTGTCTATCCTAAAGGATCCATTTTCCTAAGGACATAGTGGAGCTTCTGTTTCTAATGTAGCTGGGGGCAATTTTTGTGCCCCTCCTGACCAAAATTATATAAACATGGTATGATCTAGTACCTTTCTCCAGATGAGAAATAAAAAATATGAGACGAAGGTTCCTAAGAAGGGTAAGTCTATTAGTGAAACCTCTAACCCTCTCACAATAGAAAAACCTGCTGACCCAATTCCTAAGATACTGAAAGGTGTCTTTAAAAAGACATGTCACAATCTGAATTATAGGGATACTTCTAACTACTCTGTGGTGCAACATTTGGCCCAAACCCTGTGTACAATGTCGGCATTGGAAGTGCTTAAGAGTTGTCCTGCTCAGCAGGATGCCCTTTTAGCAGCTTTAGGCAGCACAGATTCATTGAGCCTCATGGCGAAGTTCAATCTGTTAGATGTTAAGATGCACCTACCATATCATGTGGCTTTGGCAGTAGATGTTGTTCATGGTGGTAAAACCATTGGACATACAATTGTTGAGGAGGATACTTTCACATGTGTATTGTCTCGTTCTTACTGGAAGGATTTAGGTTCCCCAAAACTAGTTCTGTCAAACACCTTTCTTAATGCTTTCAACGAGAGGTCTTTCCGCCTGCATGGTATCCTACCACATTTTGAGATTAAGTTGGCAGGGAAAGTAGTGTCTGTTGAAGTTGAGGTGATTGATGCTCCATTGGACTATAACTTTCTTCTGGGGAGAAACTGGAATTACGTCATGTGTTTGATTGCCTCGGCTGTTCTTCGGGTGGTTGTTTTTTTGCATGATGGGAAGTTGGTTACTGTTTACCAACTCAGTTTCACTTGGAAGGGTCGTTTGGAAACTAATGAGTCCACTGTACCTTTGGTTGATCAAATTAGGCCAACTAATGAGAGATTGGGGGTAGGAATGTATTCATCGTTAATGGGCACATTTGATATCCCAATCCCTATAAAATATCTAGGTTCTACCAATGTTGGGAATTCTACCGCGACGGTTGTCGATAGAATGGATCCTTGGGTCCTTCCTTCCCATTATGAACTTGAGGTGCCCTTATCGGCAGTGGAAGTGGCTTATCAATTTATTGCAAACACCACTTCTAATCCTATCTCAACTCCTTCTATAGTCTCATAGGAGTCAGAAGAAACTTATCTAGCTTCTTGGGCAGATAACTCTTTATATTCAAATGACTACTTAGACATGGTTTTAGCTTCGGATGAAGCCATTTTCAAACCCATTAGTGGGAGAGATAATATTTGCGAAGATATTCACCATAGGTCCTACTTTCTTCTAGAGCTAAGGAGAATTAAAAACCAGGCTTTTGACATGATACTGGTAGAATATGTTGATTCTATCGATGTCTATGCAAACCCTAATGTCACCAAAAATGTGCATATCGATGCAAACTCCTCCTAGGAAGAGGTTTCCACATATACTTCCCTGTTAAAGGAATTTCGTGACGCATAGGTCAAGTTTTTTATCCTAAGATCCAGTCACAACTGTATAAATATACACAAATTTTGGATCACAATCCATAAAATGCCCATATTTCTAGGCCTGATCATCAGCATCATTTGCTGCAGCAGCCTCTTCGGCCTCCCTATAAAATAAAACGGCCCTGGCTACCCTCCTCAAGAAGCGTATCCATGTGGGTGGAATCCCTACTACAAATTCCTGCATGACAATAGGAATCTGCTCAATCCTTATAGTAGGAATTCCCTGGGTCATCCTAGATAGCTTTGCCTTAAGAAATATGAGTATCCCTTGGTCCCCACCCTGTACGAGCTGCTCAAGCATCCTGGGGTTCTCATCGGTGCATACAGGTCCAACATTTGCATTTCAAAAACATTAAAAGTGGATTAGAACTCTTATACATATGTATATAATTTTATGATAAAAATTTATAAAAAAATAAAAACATAAAAAGAAAAACACCTAGCTCTCCCCATCCTCCCCCTAGCGAGAGGACCAGATCATTGTCTCCTCGGAAATCTAATCTAGAGTAAGGAAACTGCTCGAGTGCTTCCAACTGCCACTCCCACCACATGTAAAATTTGTCATTGTATACACCCTAGATTGATCCTCAGACACCTTGACAGAGGAAGACCTCTCCATGCCTGGTCAGTCTAGGCTAGTGAGGAGAAAATGCTGGAAGTGGCACTGCAAGGCTGATGGTAGGAACTCTCTCAAAGAAGAATGCTACCAATATGCTAGAATATCCAAAAAATTTGTGGTGTCCTCTCTTGCATTCAGAGAGTTGCTTCCTCATGATCGAGATCATACTCGAGCACTAATCAAACACATTACCCTCTACACACTCCATTGCAACTCTCATTTGTGTCTGAGTGGCGAAATGTAATGAAGACGATCCTGCAACCCACACTATTGTACTTACCACTACCTGTAGTGGGAAGCTGGTGATATGAATAGTTGGGATGCATGATTCCTTCTTCTGATTACCTATTGTGTAGTAGGTGTCAACGTAGTCTTGGACACTCATAGGGTCACCACCCCTACTAGTACCCTTGAGTTTCATAGTCATATCCCTGCGATACAACCCTGTAGTGAAATACATGTTTTATAAAGTTATCTCCAAGATCTCACCTTGAATATCAAAAGCACCGAGTTCGTGATCCCAATAGCTGATCAAATGCTTAAGGAAGCACACATTGGCCCTCATTGGAGAGGTGCAGAAGAACTTTACTAAGCCACTTTGCCGTAAATCTTGAACAGTAAGGCCATATCGTAGAGCATCTCGGTCCATGTCTTCATTCTCTCATTCCCTCCACTCTAAAACCATGTTGAACCTGCCCATTTGACCACCATTGATAATTAGAATCCATCCAATTCTTTCAATTTTGGCCATACTATAAAATTTTATATGTCACGTAGTACATGCAACTGTCCTTTAGATAGGTCGTGTGTCACACACAATTTTCCCTCAAGCAAGTCACGTGTAGAATGTGTGTATGTGACTATCTTAGTCGCCTACCCGCGTGTACTATGAAACCTTACTAAGGTAGGCCCAAAACAATCAAAATTTGAATAAAAATGAAATTTAGAATGGATGGAATGAAGGAGAGGGGAACGCTAACTAAACTGACACTTGCGGATTTTGAAATTGTCCACTGGTTTATCCTCGCCGATCAATCGAAGTCAGAGGTGAAACATTTCCAAATTGGATAAAAATGTCAAATGGTATGTTTTAATTCTATTTTTGAACTATATATAGAAAATTTTCAAATTTTTGGGTTTCTAGTCTATAGTTTGAAAATTATTATTATATTTGAACTAATACCATGCCTTTTTCCCCAATGCAATAGGTCCAAAATTTTTAAAAAGTAGTTATCCGCTCATATAGGGTAGGATTTGGTCTTCCATATGTCTTTATGCATATACCTTATCTGTTTTTAACCATAGGATTACCTCTTTCACCACAGAATATGGTGTTTAACCATTTTTACCTCTTCTACATCATTTTTCCTCTGTGGATAGGGCCTCCTTTCCATGAGTACCCTAGTTTAGAACACTTTGTCATTTTTGGTACTCATGTCGCATTTGTCATAGGTTTGAAAGAGCCTTCCTAGCTATTTTTCATGACAAATTTAGCCTCATTTTGGTCTATTTTTACAAGATATCACTTTTTATAAGGCTCCCCACCCTTATTGGAGTTTCGTTAGGCCCAGGTATGACTCCTCAAAATATATTTGGCTGCCGTGTAAACTTGTCCGTTCATGCTCATTAAGAATATGTGAATGGGCATCTAGATTGGTGGTAGTTTATCACTTTTTTGGACCATGTGGAATAATATGAAAAAGGAGCACTCTCTTTTCTTAGGAATTGAGAAGAGTATTCTCAGGTATAGGTTTATCACTTTTCCGAAGCTGAGGGACTAAACTTATGGAAAAGGAACCCCCGATATGAGCTTAGTTTTATCTTTTTCATGCTCTGGACACAAAAATGAAAAAGATTCCAAGCGTACTTTATGCCTTTGTCATGCTCGTTAAACCTTAAAGAAAAAAGCATCGATTTTACTATTGTAAGCCCCATTTCTCGTAATCAAATGGATATTTTTGAGTGATCTTGCTTTCCTTCACACTTGTAAAACTCAGGCTATATGTTTCTTTTGAAGGAGCATTGGGTAGGTGGTAATTTATCCTTTTTGGGACCGTCTTGACTAAGTATGAAAAAGGTGTGCCTTACTTCTTCGGAGTTTTCAAACTCTCAAAATTTGAAAACACCAATGAGCATGTACTAGTTCGGGCTCATAAAATCCATGAATAAGTAACTTTATCAAGCGTTATTCTCTCCCCTCTTCAAGCTTGTCAAAAATAAAGAGAGACCTGAGTTGAATTTCCTGAACTCATTGAAATTTAATAGGAAATATAAGGAAGAAGTACTCTCTTTGGGTTATAGATAGTGGCAGCATTTCGTCCTTGAACATAACACTCTCTAAAATTTTTGATACTCATGTTTCAGTTTCCACTTTTAGCTTAGATATTACTTCAAGTTTCTTACCCCTCCACTTGTCCTTTATACATGGGGAATCTGATCATGTCTCCTACATGACAGATAAGTCTAGTTGTCCTATCTGCAAGTTAAAAGATTCCTTGGCTCATCTCTTTGTCATGCTCACTATTGAAGAATCTATCCCTTCATCTGATTATTATACTGATTCCATCATTAACCTATCTAAGTATTACTTGTGTCTACCTTCCCATATCCAGTTCCTAGTCACTCTTGTGATCTATTGGAGGATCCATTTCCTTCCTCATCACAGTATGGTTTGTCATCAGTACTTCCTAAAGACAAAGACCTAGAGCTTTGACAATGGTACCTTAGGGTTCACTATCATTATTGTTGAACTCCTTTGCTTTAGTTGTCAGTTCACTCATTGTCTGACATGCAGTTGAGTTCCTTCCATGTTCGACTTCAACACATCTATTCACTTGGTAGGGATTGTACCGGTTGCTTTGGATTTCGATGAATACCTTAGGTTCACATGTATAACCTAAGTTGCGCAAGATTATGTTATGATCAGTTACACAACTTCCATATTTTGAAGACTCATTATTGTATATTATGGCTTCAATCCACCTTTGTAATAGATGTGGTCTTGTACTCGTATCACATGATGTAATCAAATATTGTAAAGGACCTAGTGTTCCATTATATTGAACATGCCATCCTCAAATATGATTTTGCATATGACATTGATATGTATTTGTTTCATGTACTTCCTCTGCTTCCTTGGACACTTGAGTTCTCCAAGATTAAAATATTGTAATGTATTTCAGCCATCACTTCCCTCTGACCTCACACATTAGGGGGCATCTGTTATCAGCCAAAATGACACTTTTTCATCTGAGTATTGACATCCAATATGTAGGGACACAAAAGGACAAATAGGATTGAAGTAGCCAAAACATTATAGATGTGCATGACTGATGATACATAATCTCCTGACCAACTCAATATATTTTTATTTGGAGATTAGGGTTGCACACACAAGTATTTGCATTACAACCCGTGTTTCACACACGAGTGTTTGCATTGCAACCCACATGTACATTGAACACGTGAGTTTCCTTAAAGGAAGGAGCATGTCACACATGCCTTTCCTATATTAATACTCACGTGTACCTTAATTTAATGTTAAAAAATATAAATCATGATTAGTTGAGATCCGTTGAGTCCCTAATCATAACTATCTCAACTATCTCAACCATACTAACTTTTGAAACCTCTCTATTTCCCCATGTATAAATAGAGGGCATGGGATGGGGCTAATCATTCATTCTTATAAGAGAAAAGTTATGCTGGTGGTATGCCTTCAAACATCTTGGAGCAGCAGAACTTAGTGTCCTCAGTTTGCAGAGGAGTCCTTGTTTCAGAAGTTGGGTTGTAATCTCACCATTCTCTGTTTATTAATAAAGAAAGTTCTTCTTCCAATCTTTGTATTGTTGCATTCTTGTATATGATGATTTAAGAATTGTTTCAATTATTTTATTATGAATATGCATCTCATTAACCATTGATATATATACAAGACATTGTTGGAAGAATTTTTTCTTTGCAGGTGAGTTGGAGAAGCCCTGGAATCTTTGGAAGAGATTGAAAGAGGAGAAGATAAAGCTTGGATCAACTGTCACAAACCAGGTTTTTCGAGTTTCCTTTCTATTCCTATTTCAATTTCTACATAAGTTGATTGTCTGCATTTTTTAGTAAGTTGGTAACCTTAGAGAACCTAGGTTACAAGGGTACATTGTCCTTAACAACAGTACCAACAGTAGGGATTCTCCCCAATAAACAATACGAATTAGATCGTCCACCATTTGGTGTGGGGAATTTGTTCGGTTAACGGTCCAACTACTATATATTAAGTTGTTTAAATCTTTACTGGTTATGTCTTGGTCCATTGTTTATGTAATTTTCATTTTAAAGATGAGATGCAAGTGCCTAAATGCATATAATTGATAAGCAGAAACATCACAAGTCATGCGCAGGTTCTTACCTCTCATCTTACCGTTCTTGCCTTCTCAATTATTCTTCTAAACCTAATACTAAGCTAATCTATCCTATTCTAAATTATCCTATCACCACAGGGAGAAAATTTAAAGTTAGAGCAATGTACTTGTTGCAGCTACAACTGTTATCCCCAAATTTCCCCTCCTCATGATTTAGTGTTGCTTTAAATCATTTGGATCCGTGAACCTTTTTGGTCATGCTTTAATTTTGAATGATTTTGAAGATTAACACTCGTCTTGTTTTCGGAAGTTGCTTGTGTTTGAAAATTGTTGTGGGTCGTAGGTTTTGAGTTTATTTGCTACTCAAAGATGAATTGGACCTTCTATTCTTGTAAAACTGCTGTCTTGGAGGTGAAACAATTTTAACCATTGCTAAATTCTTGAGTTTTCAAACACTTAGCACTTGTATTTTTCAGTTTGATCGAAAGCTCTTGTCTATTCATCTTCCACCATTGCAGCTCCCAAAGCAGCTAATCACATGAAATGTAAAGCACTCCGCCCACCGATGCGTGTTGGTATTTTAGTCACATGACCGTAGTCTTTTCTCTTCCGCCGTTGCGGCTGTGCAAAGCACTCGTCTCCCGATGTCAATGTCTTTTTGACTTCCGATTTGGAGCTTTCCCGCCCATATTTTAGGTCATATATTTTCCGACCTCGATAGGCTTAAGTGGTTTCACGGTGCCCGTCACCTTTAAAGACCCGCTTATGCGGCTGCAAATAAGTCTCCCTTGCCGAAAGTTAGCGTTCTAAGCCGCTGATGAGTGTTTATTTCCCATCATTGGTGATTCCTTCGAACCCTTAGGTAGACGAGATAGTGGTGTCAGCGCTTGTAAAATTCTCGTAACCATGATGCAGTACATGGCTTTTCCTGCTACTTAGACGTTTCGATTGATAAAATTTAACGTCGTTTGATTTTTATTAAAAAATACAACCCCCATGAATGATAGATGTCGTTCTATTGCAGGAATATTCAAAAGACTGTTCATACTGCCGCGGCATGAAGGTATAGATAGGAGACAGGATCGCAAGGAGGGCAAGTAAAGTAGAAGTTGAAGCCAATAACGACAAATGCACAAACCTGAAAGGTATGTCAGTTACTCAACAGATCATGAGTGCGCAGAAAAGATAAAAAAGAGGGATATGTAACGTTTGAGGAACCGAAAGGTCACACACTGGGGGGCAGCCCAAGTGGTCTACTGTTTTAGTTTAAATATTGAAAAGTTAGAACTGAGAGGGGATTTTCCCCCTTAGAAAACTTGTAAACTATTGCTTGTAATAGGAACTATTTCATTTTACAAACCAGAAAGTGCAAATTTTGCCTGTTGAAGAAAGTGTTATGTGTTGAAGAAAGTGTTATGTGGAATGGATCAATGCGTTTAAATGAGAGATGTTGAATGGGAACTATTTCGTTTTCAACTGTGTTTCATTAACTGTGAGAAATTTCTAACTTCCTGAACCTATGTTCTTGTCTGAATGTTCTTCAGTATCCTTATGATGTTTTTCCACTATGAGTAATGGAAGTTTTTAACTGTGGATGAGCTATCTTATCATGTATACTTTTATTCATGTTTATATGTTTGGGTATAAGAACAACTATCTGTGATTTTCCATAACATCTGGACAGTAGAGAATTACTCATGAATTAATATCCAGCTCCGTAGAGATAGCTTAGTTAGTTTTTATTTTCTCGCAATATATGTGATTTAGATGCTCGTGAGTTCTAATACGAGAGGTAAGAACCTGCGCATCACGTTGTGACTACTCTGTGCATCCTTTATCACCCTGCATTGTTAATTAGGCACGTGCATATCATAATTTAAGTCAAAAATACAAAAATATACACGCTGGACCGGGCCGCAGCTGGTAAAACCTTTGTTTTTATTACTTGACCTACGGTATCCGGACCGTAAACCGAACGGATTCCCTATACCAAACAGTCACGGGATAGTTGGGAACGTTGACTGGGGAGAATCCCTTGCTATTGTTGCCTAAAAATTTCCAGGCCTGAACAGTTTTTGGCACTAGAAGGAGGGCCGCCAGTGCATGGCTGGCCAAGGAAACCCGTTTTCCCGAGACTTTTCCACCGGTAACAGTTCTGAAAGTAGTGGCCTACATAATCCAATTCCGGAAGAAAGGTGTAGAGAACATTTGTTTTCTGTTGACAACGAGCTTGTTAATAATCCGAGAAGACACACCAGGGCATATGTGAAGAAGATTGGAGGATTTCCAATCATCCCTGAATTTCTCAGAAGAGAATATAAAAGGAAATATCGTTTTATATTGGAAGACTCAGTGCTGGTTGGGGATTGGGAAGAACTTGTAGAAACAGCCTTACAGGAAGTTGTACTGCCTTTAAACCAGGAAGGCCCAGGTACTCCTCACAGTTCTCCTACTCACACTCCTATTTGCTCACCTCCTCACTCTCCACCCAGACTCATGGCAGGCGTCAATGCCAATCAAGCACCCAACCCACCGAATCCACCACCTACCTGGAGAGCCAGATCACCTTTAAACCTAACACCTCCGTTGCATGATTTACCTCAATCCTTTGAAAAGATGCTACCCAAATTCGACCCAAGTGAGAAAATACTAGTAGATGACCACCTGCAAAGTTTTTATTTGGCAATAGAAGGGTTAAGGGATGGGGAGTATGAGGATGTAGTTTTCATACTCTTCCCTCATACCCTTAAAGGAGCTACAGCATCATGGTATTTTGGTTTTCCTGCAAACTCTATCCCTGACTGGAATACCTTCGAAAGGATCTTTATAAGTAAGTATGCAACTCAAAAAACTCATGCAGCCCTTATGAAAGGACTATGCACCTTGAAGAAAGAGAGAAAGGAGAAGATGCACAGCTTCACTCAAAGATTTGAAGCATACCTCAAGAATTTTTCTGAAGCTGACAGACCTTCGGATAAATTCCTGATTGAATATTATACTTCATCTTTAGGACCTGAGCTGGCCATGTTCGCCAAAATGAAGGCCAAGCCCATGTTGGCAGATACTTATGAGGAGGCAGAAAAGGTAGAGGCTAAAAGAGAAAGTATCGAAGATTATCCCGAACGGTCAGGAGAGAAAAGTGTGGGAAGGAAAAGGCTTATTGTTTACTAAGCCTAAGGAAGAGAAATCACCAGATTTTGAAAGTATGGCAAAAATGATGTAGAATATTTCTAACAGAATCATAGACTTGGAAAAAGAGAAGGAAACTCAAAAGTTCTACAAGCCCTATTACAAGAAAAGAGAGGACAACAATCAGTCCCAACCTCCTCCGCACAATTCAACATCTATGAATTTAACAGAGTTAGGAATGGAAAAATTTTGCACTTTCCACCAACAACCCCACTCTGAAAAGAATTGTCCTCAATGGATAAACTCAATGATGTTGGTTATGAATTAGCTGTTGGATTCTAAATTAACAGAATATGGAGATGAAGAAAGAAAAGAAAGCACCACTTCATCGAAGGAACAAGAAGAAGAGACCATGGTTCTGTGGAATTCTGTTTCGTTATTTGATGTTGAAGAAGAAAAGAATTGGAGATATGAGAACGTCATGGAAACAAACATTACAACAAGGAGACAAGGGCCGGCTAAAGAAGACAGTCTCATACTCCCAAAAATCAAAAGGCTGCAAAAAAATGTTAAAAAGTTCCAGAATAATACCTCAGCTGATAAGATTCCCGAATTCACCATTACCAGCCAGGATCCTAGGCAGACTGATACATTCGCCAAGCCCAATGAAGAAAAAATGAATGCTGATAATTCACATCCCATTGAACCGCAGATGGATTATGACATCGTGGAAGATATAAAGAAGGTAAAGGTGAATGTTTCACTATTTGAAATGTGTAAAGTGCCACAGCAAAAAGAAAGACTATTGAAAGTGCTTGAAGCATCGGATGAGAGGCTTCCTACTGACAATCAACCCAAGGAAGAAGAAGAAATTGGAGAAACCAGTATTGGAGGTAAGTCTAAGAATAAGCACCCACCTTTCCTCCTCACTTTTGAAATTTTTAATCACAACGTACCTAATTGCCTGGTAGACTTAGGGGCGTCGGTTAACGTCATGCCAATATCAGTCTGTAAAAGAATTAATGGACAGCCTAAGCCATCCACTTGGAGGGTTGTGCAGCTGGACATGACGAATGTGAAGGTAGTTAGTGAGATGGAGGATGTCCTAGTCCACCTGTCTTCCAATGATAAAGTGTACCAAGTTATTGATATCGTGGTGGCTGAAATACCAGACGCTTATGGCCTTGTTCTGAGCAGAGATTGGTCGGACAAACTAAATGGATATTTTTCCTCTGATTGGTCACATCTGTGGCTACCGTATAAAGGAATTCCAAACCAAATTAAGATTTCGAGGGAGCCTCACATGAAATACAACGTTAATCAACTTGAGGAGAAGAATGAACCAGTGGATTCTGTGTTGGGAAATTATTTTATTGAATTGGAACTAGGAAATTACCAAGCAGAAGAAGCCAACAACACGTCAGACACCCAGCCTAATCTCCTTCGATTCTCACAGGCTGATGAAATCGACTGTAAAATAGTAGACTTAGCAGTAGGAGTAGATTCGCATGCAGTAGTGAGTGATTTCTGGACATTGTTTTTTGATGTCTCTAAGACATTAGAAGGGTCAGGGGCCGGCTGTGTCCTTATCAACCCCAAGAAGAATAAAAATTTTCTTTCATGTAGATTAGAGTTTGAATGTACAAATAACACAGCTGAGTATGAAGCGTTGGTGTAGGGTTTAAGGAAAGAAATCGAATTAAAGGTAAGTAATCTGAAGGTTTTTGGAGATTCTAAAATAATCGTAAAATAGATTCGGAATCAAATACATTGTATTTCTCCTCACTTAAAAGCTTATCAAAATGAGGTATGGGACCTACTCAAATGTTTTGATGCATTTAATATTATATCAATTCCAAGACTAAAAAATGCAGCAGCTGACTTGTTGGCCACATCAGCTGCTAGGCTTGTACCTACTAATAATCGATGCTCCGTTGAATTGCTTTTCAGGCCCTCGGTCCCTGACATGATTACCAACTTACGAGTGTTTGATGACGATCAACAGATTATAGAATGCTTAACAAATGATGAGGTATTCAAAGGGGCGATTATAGATGATGAGGAACATCAAGCCGAGCTAAAGTATGATAATTTCATCCCTAAAGGAGTCAGAACCTTAGAAACAATGTTCGATATAAATGAAAAGTTTAGAAGGCCAACAAACGTGAAGACTCACAACTCATCTCTACAGTTCGAATTGATAAATTTAGGGACTGAGACAAATCCTAAATATGTGAATCTTGGCAAATGTTGTTCACCAACAGAAAGAGATAAGTTCATCAGTATTTTTAATCAATATAAAGATGTTTTCGCTTGGACTTATGAAGATTTGAAGACATATGACACTAGCATCATCCAGCATGTTATCCCCATTAAATCTGGTGTCAAACCTTATCAGCAACCTTTAAGGAAAATGCACCCCAAATTTGAACCTCTGATTCTAAGTGAAGTTAAGAAATTATTGGATGCTAGGATCATTTTTAAGGTCAGACACTCTGAATGGGTCTCGAATTTGGTACCAGTAAGAAAAAAATATGGAGAAATTAGGCTATGTGTGGATTTCAGGAATTTAAACCGCGCTTCAGATAAAGATAATTATCCTGTTCCACCCATGGAGCAACTACTACAAATGGTATCGGGTTCTGAACTATTTTCTTTATTAGACAGATTCTCAGGCTACAATCAAGTATTAGTAGCCGAAGAAGACAGATTGAAGACAACATTCAAGACCAGATGGGGAACCTTTGCTTACAGAAGAATGCCCTTTGGGCTTATAAACAATGGAGCTACGTTCTAGAGGGCTATGGACATAGCTTTCCGTGGTTTGATTGGCCGTAGTGTTGTGATATACCTCGATGATATTACGATATTATCCAAGAGGAGAGAAGACCATGCATTCCATCTAAGGCATATGTTTGAACGCTGTCGGAAATATGGCATCTCACTCAATCCCAAGAAGTGTGGGTTCACTGTCACAGAGGGCAAGTTGTTGGGGCACATAGTTTCAAAGAAGGGAATATCTATAGATCCGGAAAGGATCAAATCAATTGAACAAATTCCCTTGCCCCATAATAAAAAAGGGATGCAATCATTTATGGGAAAAATAAACTTCGTGCAAAGATTTGTGCCTGACTTCGCTCAGATTGCGAAGCCTTTGCAGCAAATGGTGAAGCAAAGTGCACAATTCAAATGGACTGATATTGAGAAGAACGCATTTAGCAAATTTAAAACTGTTGTTGCACACGCACCCTCCCTAAAAAGCCCATATTTCGATAAAGATTTTATTCTGTATACCTTTGCATCCGATGATTCACTAGCAGCTATGCTTACCCAAAAGGAAGATGGGGGGGATGAATTCCCAATATCTTTCATGAGCACTGGTCTACAAGGGGCCAAATTAAACTACCCGGCCATTGATAAACAAGCTTACGCGGTATTCAAAGCAGTGAAACAATTCAGGCCCTACATATTAAAAAATCGAACCAAGGTGATTGTCCCATAACCAGCTGTGAGGTCACTTTTTGTACAGAAGGAGTTAGGAGAAAGAAGGGGCAATTGGGTAACGGCTCTCCAAGAGTATGACCTCGAATTCAAGCCAGCTTCTATAGTTAAAGGGAAAGGGTTGTGCAAACTAATGGATGAAAATGGGAACCACGACGAACACGCCTAGGAAGACAAGGTTGAATTACATGTGATGGATGTATGTCCTTTGTTCACAGCCCCCGAGTCTTGGTATAGAGACCTCATGCATTACCTTCAGGTAGGATTGTTACCAAAACATTGGAATTCTAAGCAAAGAAGAGTGCTACGTCTCAAATCAGCCTCCTATCAAATTGTTGAAGGATTATTATTCAGAAAAAATTATGATGGGGTTCTTCTTAGATGCTTAGAGAAAGAAGATGCGATGAAAGTAATGACAGAGTTGCATGACGGGCCTGCTGGAGGACATTTTTCAGGAGATACTACAGCTCACAAAATTCTCAGAGCCGGTTACTATTGGCCCACGCTTTTCAAGGATGCACATGCCCATGTCAGGAAGTGCGATATTTTTCAAAGGTGTAGTGGAAGACAATCTAAAGCAGCCGCACCACTGTAGCCTGTGATGATCACGGAGACGTTCAAGCAATGGGGATTGGATATTATTGGGGAGATAAAGCTGAACTCCTCCCTACAACACAAGTATATTCTGACCGTGACCGATTATTTCACTCGCTGGGTCGAAGCCATCCCTCTGCACAAAATAAATGAGGACGTGGTCATCAGCTTCCTATAGGACCATATTATGACCAAGTTTGGAGTTCCAGTTTCGTTAGTCTTTGATAATGCTACTTACTTTTCATTGATTAAATTAACTGCTTTTGCTCATGAGAAAGGGATAAAGTTGCACTATTTTGCTAATTATTATCCACAAGGAAATGGCTTGGCTGAATCTACTAACAAAAATCTGATTAGGATTTTAAAGAATACTATGATAGAAAACCAGAGGAGTTGGCACTCAGCGCTACCAAACGCCTTTTTGGCTGATAGAGTCACCCCCAAGTCTTCGATAAGAGTATCGCCGTATACCCTTGTGTATGGTAAAGAAGCCATTCTTCCCCCTAATATCATGCTACCCTCTTCCATAATAGCTCAAGAGTCTAGAGGGTCGGAGAATGAAGTCTTGTAGATGAGGATATATAATCTCCTGAAAGCAGAAGAGGCTTGATCTAAGGCCAGAGAGCGCTTTAAAAAACAACAAGAGGTAATCAAGAGATGGTTCGACAAACACAAGGCAGGAACAAAGGACTTTGAAGTGGGAGATTTGGTTCTCAAGTGGGATCACCCCCATGATGAGAAAGGAAAACACACGAAATTCCAACAATTGTGGGTAGGTCCTTTCTAGATTGCGGCAAAGCTTGGCCCTTCAACTTATAGGTTGCAATATTTACAAGGGTGGGAAGAGAACTTGCCAGTAAATGGCCTAGTCCTCAAACCTTATTTTTCCTAAGTTCTGTTGTGTTTTTTTTATCTTGTATATAAATAATCTAGCCTGGCTGTCTTTGAGTCATGATGTTTAATATTGTTTTAGTTTAAGTTTTACTGGTTTTAATAAAGGAAATAAATCCGCGGTTGCATGGAGAACATCAGAATTTTGGAATGATTAAAGTTCTTGGGTATAAGACTGTGTATTGTTGTTTGTCTAAAAAGAACTTCTTCCAGTTTAGCAGTTTTCTCAAATAGATATGTACGCATTGAAGTCCTGCTTAACCCCTGTGAAATAAACTAGAATCAGAGGGTCTGGAATACTATTTTGAGGCTCCCTCCATGTCAAATTTAAAATGTCCTAAGGAGTGACAACAAAGGGCCCATGGAAAGAAGCGAGGTAAATAGTATATTAAATACAAATGATCCCATGGCAAGAAATGAGTGCCAAAAGGCAGATAAGAGTCAAAAACCCCTTTGAAATCATTATGTATCCAAGCAAATGCTGAACCATATAAGTACTAAAATTTCCAAAAGTTCCTCTCTGTCTATGAGCTGAAACATGAATACACCTCTCACACAAAAGGACACTTTGGATAGAGGAGCCTAAATTAAAATTCAGAAAGAAAGGCATGCAGGAGGACTCATATGAAAAGGACAGAAGTCTAAAAGCACAAAAGTGCTAAAGTGGCATGGGAATGAGGAACAAATGAATATTTCTGTTACCATATGCTACAATCCTGTGGTGTCCGAGCTGCTAGCTACCTGAAGACAAAAGTAACAATGAAACTCATCTTTCGGCCTCAACAGAGTTATCTGGACTTGAAAATCTTGGTTTTCCACTCTCCCAAATTGGACTATCATCAATGAGTAAAGGTACATACTTTTTCCATTTGATAAATCCAGATAGCTGGAAGAATTCAATGGGTTCGTGTGTTGTTAAATAGTCTATCACTCAAGGAATAATTGCCCAGAGATCTAGGTTCACCAGGTAATCGCCAATTGTTGCAGCTGCAACTTTTATCCCCAATTTTTTTCAAATTTTGGTCCCCTCCTTATGATTTAGTGTTGCTTTAAATAATTTGTATCCATGAACCTTTTTGGTCATGCTTTAATTTTGAATGATTTTGAAGATTAACGCTCATCCTATTTTCGGAAGTTGCTTGTGTTTGAAAATTGTTGTGGGTCGCAGGTTTTGAGTTTATTTACTACTCGAAGATGAATCGGACCTTCTGTTCTTGTAAAACTGATGTCTCAGAGGTGAAACAATTTTAACCATTGCTAAATTCTTGAGTTTTCAAACACTTAGCACTTGTATTTTTCAGTTTGATCGGAGGATCTTGTCTGTTCGTCTTCCGCCGTTGCGGCTCCCAAAGCAGCTAATCACCCAAAATGTAAAGCGCTTTGCCCACCGATGCGTGTTGGTATTTTAGTCGCATGACCATAGTCTTTTCTCTTCCACCGTTGCGGCTGTGCAAAGCACTCGTTTGCCGATGTCAATGTCTTTCCGACTTCCGATTTGGAGCTTTCCCGCCCATATTTTAGGTCATATCTTTTCTGACCCCGATAGGATTAAGTGGGTTCGCGGTGCCCGTCACCTTTAAAGACCCGCTTATGCGGCTGCAAATAAGTCTCCCTTGCCAATGTTAGCGTTCTAAGCCACCGATGAGTGTTTATTTCCCGTCATTGGTGATTCCTTCGAACCCTTAGGCAGACAAGATAGTGGTGTCAGCGCTTGTAAAATTCTCGTAACCGTGATGCAGTACATGGCTTTTCCTGCTATTTAGCCATTTCGGTTGATAAAATTTAACGTAGTTTGATTTTTATTAAAAAATACAGTCCCCATGAATGATAGATGTCATTCTATTGCTGGAAGATTCAAAAGACTGTTCATACTATTGTGGTGCGAAGGTATAGATAGGAGACATGATCGCAAGGAGGGAAAGCAAAGTAGAAGGCGAAGCCAATAATGACAAAGGCGCAGACCTGAAAGGTCTGTCAGTTACTCAGTGGATCATGAGTGCGCACAAAAAAGATAAAAAAGAGGGATATGTAACGTTTGAGGAACCGAAAGGTCACACGCTGGGGGGAAGCCCAAGTGGTCTACTGTTTTAGTTTAAATATTGAAAAGTTAGAACTAAGAGGAGCTTTTTCCCCTCGAAAAACTTGTAAACTATTGCTTGTAAGAGAACTATTTCGTTTTACAAACCAGAAAGTGCAAATTTTTCCTGTTGGAGAAAGTGTTATGTGGAATGGATCAATGCATTTAAATGAGAGATGTTGAATGGGAACTATTTCGTTTTCAACTGTGTTTCATTAACTGTGAGAACGTTCTAACTTCCTGAACCTATGTTCTTTTTTGAATGTTCTTTAGTATCCTTATGATGTTTTTCCACTATGAGTAATGGAAGTTTTTAACTATTGATGAGATATCTTATCATGTATACTTTTATTCATGTTTATATGTTTGGGTATAAGAACAGCTATCTACGATTTTCCATAACATCTGGACAGTAGAGCATTACTCATGAATTAATATCCAGCTTCGTAGAGATAGCTTAGTTAGTTTAATTTTCTCGCAATATATGTGATTTAGATGCTCATGAGTTCTAAGATGAGAGGTAAGAACCTGCGCATCACGTTGTGACTACTCCGTGCATCCTTTATCACCCTGCATTGTTAATTAGGCACGTGCATATCATACTTTAAGTAAAAAATACAAAAATATACACGGTGGACCGGGCTGCAAACCGGATGGATTCCCTATACTAAATAGTCACGGGCTAGTTGGGAACGTTGATTGGGGAGAATCCCTTACTGTTGTTGCCTGCGAATTTCCAGGCCTCAACAGTACTGTAACTATTTATATTAATCTTATAGATAGTTGTTTCAATTTCATATGCATATATACAATAGAAATAATATCAAAGGTAGCTCCAACATAATAAAACATTCATTGCTCATTTCATACACAAACATTTATATGGAAAGCAAAATCATTCATCACCAAAGAAGTAATTTATAATTGTTATAAAGATATCACAGTTGCATGGAAACCAAAAGAAGTAACTCCACTTTGTGACTTCCAAACATTCCAAGAAAATCACTGTGCAACCTTTCCTAGAAAAAACAAGTCCTTCTTTATTAACAGAAAATTAGTTCTCTTACAAATAGTCCAACCCTTCTTTGTGCTAGCCAAAATTACTTCTATTGTACTTTCTACCCCTATTTATTACAATATGAATTTTTCCTTTTGTGACCTTTGACCTACCCTAATGCTAGAAATTCACACAATTTGTCTTTTAGTGCTTTACATGGGAAAATACAAACAGTTCCATAAGAGATGAAATTTATGTGGGACCTGCCATGTCGGAGACAAACGTTTCCCACGTGCTAGTCACATTTGACATTGTCTGCATATTTATTTGAGTCATGTCGAAATATTCTTTTCTTTCAATCCACGAACATTTTAGCGGAAAATTTTAAGTCTTCTCTGACCAAAAACCTCTGATCGTTTCGACGGAGTTTCTTGAGTCGTTAGCGATGGCATCAACGACAATTTTTGAGTTTATTTCAACAGTGTCGATGAAATTATCCACATCCTTTCAACTATTTTGGTTCAACTAGCAGAGTTCTTGTGATCCATCAGGGAAACATTTTTTGGCATTGTGTGAATTTGTTGTTTTCAAGTATGTCCTTTGGAAGATGACCAGATATTTGCTTTGTTGTTCACCTGATGGTTGCAAAGAATGCAGTGAGGTACCTCAAGGGTACAGTTTATTATGGGCTCAGGTATCAAGAGAATCAAAAGATTAACCTAGAAGTTTATGTTGATTCAGATTGGGAAAGCATTGCCATCGATAGGAAGAGCACTTCCTGGTGTTGCTTCAGTATGGGATCAGGTGTGATCTCTTGGTTTAGCAGGAAGCAATCATGCGTGGCACTGAGTACAGCTGAAGTAGAGTATGTCGCATCTTGTTTAGCTAGTTGTGAGGTAGTATGGCTAAGGAAGCTACTATCTGATTTATTTGATCTCTAGTTAGATGCTACTTGTATATATTGTGACAACCAAAGTTGTGTGAAGTTGTCAAAGAACTCTTTGTTCCATGACAAGTCGAAGCATATCGAGATCAAGTATCGCTATATCAGGGATATGGTGCATAAGGGAGCAGTGAAGCTCCAATATGTTGTGACGGATGAACAGATAGCTGATGTGTTGAAAAAAGCCATTAACCAGAGTGAAGTTTAAGTACTTCAGGGAGAAGCTTGGTGTTCTCTAGATCGAGGTTCCTTCCAAGGGGAAGTGATGAGTCTGTGAGCCATTCTGACATTGTGAGAGGATTGGTTCCTTCCATGGTTAGATGTAAGGGCTGATCCATTCTATCATGGTGAGAGGATTGGTTCCTTCCATGTCAGATATGAGTGCTGAGCCATTCTAATATGATTGTAGGATTGGTTCCTACATGATCAAATATAAGGGTTGTTGCCATTCTTGGAATGGAGGTTCCTGGTCAGTTACTAGGAATACTCAGTATGGGACCGAGGGCCTTTCTGATATGACTATAAGATGTAGTCTTACATGATCAGATGTGAGTGCATGTATATTCTGATGTGATTGAGGGATTGGTTCCCACTTGATCATATATAAGGGTTGATTCCATTCTCTGGGAGAATGGATGCACTTGGTCAGTTACCAGGAAATCTCAGTCTGGGACTGGGGGCCATTCTGATATGTGCTCTCACATGATCATATGTGAGTGCAGGGCCATTCTGACGAGTCAAGGTCAGATGTAAGGGCTGGGCCAATCTGACGAGTCAAGGTTATATGTAAGGGCTGGTCCATTCTGATGAGTCAAGGTTAGATGTAAGGGCTAGGCCATTCTAATGAGTCAAGGTCAGATGTAAGGGCTGGGCCATTCTAATGAGTCAAGGTTAGATGTAAGGGCTGAGCCATTCTAACATGGTGAGAGGATGAAGTTCCTTCCATGGTCAGATGTAAGGGTTGGTCCATTCTGACATGGTGAGGGGATTGATTTCCTCTCATGGTCAGATGTGAGTGCTGTGTGTGCCTTTTTGACGAGTCAAGGTCAGATGTACGTGCTGGATGGGCCATTTTGACTTAGGGTCATATATAAGCACTGAAGAAGACCTACATGGAGGATAGGCCTACAACCAACATGAAAAAGGGTTGGCTCTATAGAACTTCCTGTGACAAGAAGAATCATGAGATAACACCCGTGATGATCCAGTGATGATGATCCAGCAGTGATAATGATCTAGATTGAGTGATGATCTAGATCCAGTGATGACGATCCAGATCGAGTGATGATCCATATCCAATGATGATGATCCAGATCGAGTGATGATCCAGATCCAGTAATGATGATCCAGATCGAGTGATGATATAGATCCAGTGATGATGATACAGATCGAGTGATGATCTAGATCTAGATAAATATGACTTGAAGATGAAGATGACGAGAAATCAATGATGATCTAGATGATACAAAGAAGAAGACTTGTGCTGATAAATTGTGTCGCGAGAATACATTCCTAGTCAAGAGGGAGTGTTGATGTCATTGTAACTTCGGAATATATTCACTTGTATATCTTATGTATTGTACCCAATGTTTATTTCGGGAAGTGTCTGTAATGTATTTGAGTCATGTCATTCCCTAATGTTCCTATTAGGAGATTCAATAATGTAAACAAGTCATGTTAAGTCATTGTGGGTAACCCTCCTATTGGTCAAGGGTTAAAGTCCCTGTAGTTGTGGGGCCCTAGGCTTATTAGACTATCCTAGAGAAGTTGGCCCTATGTGAGNTTAAGGATAACCCTCCTTGTTGGTCAGAGGAGGCAAAGTCCCCACAAGTTGTGGGGCACTAGGGTTATTAGACACTCCTAGAGATGTCGACTCTAGTAAGAAATTGTTAAGTGAGGCCGACATATTGGAGTGGGCTTCATGTAAATGAAAGAATATAAATAAAGAGTGAGCCTCTCTATTTATCATACACACATTCACTCATTAGGGTGCATGAGTTAAAGAGAATTTGATGTGACAAGAGAGAGACTACTGCTGTCAGGAGATCATATTTATGTTTTTGGGTTTTGCTTTTGGTGTTGATTCTATCTCTGAGGAAGTTGTGGGGTTTTCTCCTTTATGGTTTCCCTGAGGAAAATTCTTTGTGTCTCTTGTCTATTGTGTTTATTGTTGTGCATGTTATTCTCCCAGTTAAAGATCCTAAGGTCATAATGCTAGCTTGAATGATAAAAATATAACACCCTAGTACAATCTACTGAGTGTGAATAGATGTCCTGATGTCGAACACCTAGTTGATTCCATCGATCAAAGGTCAATGATGTGAACCTATGTCTAGAGAAAGAGAATCTATCATTGAGGCATACAGATCTCAAGGTACTAAACTTGTTTCTAAGACTATTTCCTGGATGATGAGCTGATGTCGATAGGAATAGTCTCGTCGAAGAAGGGCCATGATGAGTCCCACATCAATGACATGAAACTCAGAAAAAAGTTCTGGAATAATGTGAATGAGGTAACCATAAGACTAACTCAAAAGTACTGACACAGAGACTGTTTTGACTACAGAGGTGTTATCTCCCAAAATAAATTTATTTTTATAGTATGAAGAATTTAACTCATGTAATGAAAGATATGAATATCATTGACAGTTTGAAAGCCTTTGTTTTTTTATTTGGGTAAAAACTTCACAAGTTGTAGATTTAGATGGCTTGGGAGAGGATCAAAACATCTCATTAGCCACCAAAATATGGAAGATAAATAACAGGTGGAAACCCCCTTCGATGGTTAGGCGTATTGCTAAACCTTTTTACTACCATTGGAACATTTTTAAATAGTGATCGAAGGTGTAATCCTCTATATCGCCAAAATTTTGGAGTTTTAGTTCGCTAGGGCACCACCACTATGAAGAATATAGTGATTGAAAGTTCTAATGGTTAGTAGTTTGGAGTTTCGATCGCTGATGTTTCAGATTTTTAGTTCACTGCGGAGAATATAGTGACTGAAAGTTTTGATGGTTACTAGTTTGGAGTTCTGACCGCCGACGTTTCAGAGATTTAGTCCACTGCAGCACCACCACTCTGGAGAATATAGTGATTTAAAGTTTAGATCGTTAGTAACTTGGATTTTTGATTGCCAACGTTTTGGAGTTTTAGTTCACTGTGATGTCGCCACTGTGGAGAATATAGTGACTGAAAGTTCTGATGGTTAGTAATTTGGAGTTTCGATCATCGACGTTTCATAGATTTAGTCCTCTATGTCGCCGCCACTATGGAGGGTCTAGTGGTTTGAAGTTTCGATTCACTAGTGGCTTGATGTTCCAATCACCGATCATTAGTGGTTTGAGATGCCAACACTGCGGCAGCGTTACGGTCTCAGGCACTGATGGGCTAGAGGAAACAGCTTCTGATCGTCGATGATTAGAACTTAGTGATTTGAACCGTCGACACTATGGCAGCGCTCAAGTCTAAGGCGCCGACGGGTTAGAGGAAACAGATTTCGATCGCCGATGCTGAGAATATTAGTCATTTGAGGCGCTGACATTGCGGTAGCATTGAGGCTTGGCGCGTCGATGTGCTAGAAGATAGAGCTTCCGATCAGTGACTGCGGCGGCAAGGTAGAAAAATATGGCGGATTAAACAGGAAAGGTCGCTTCAGTTAAAGACCGAGACATTGGTTGTTGGCGGCAATTTCACACTGAACCAGTAGTGGTGATTATCAATGAACACTTCAGTTATTAAAAGTTCGCTCAGTGAACTAGATATTCACAATAGATAAACAAATAGTTAGCAAGGGTTTGAAGCCCTAATCTAAGAAAACTATCACTTTCAAGTATTTTTTATGTAAACAGATCGAATTTTCAGGATTTGTCATTTTTGTAGAAGGTTATAAAGCCCATGATTGATTTTATAATAAAGGTTCAACGTTGGGGATTTATGAGCCAATAATGCTTTCAAGCTTCTCATTTTACTTATTCATGATATAAGCTCTTTTGTTGTGATTTGTTCAGCCGTCATCTCTTTCTTTACTGTGTTTATGCCTAAATTTGCATTTAGGTCATTTTCAGATTTATTAAAAATCCGATAGCTATCATATTATTGGTTTATTAATGATATTTGATTTCTAAATACCATCCTCGGTAGGATTTAGCCATTTATATGCATGTGTTATGTGTCTAAGTCTGCTAGCCTGGTGATTTCTCCATCCTTGCACCTTATTGTCGAACTTCTGAGCAAATTGCAACTACAAGCCTTATAAATGAGTGAGTTTTATGCATGCCTTGAGAGTGGAAAGGTTAGATAGGTTGACTGACTTGACCCATATCTGAAAACCCCAAAAAACATTGTAAGTTACTAGGCATCTTCGAGATACAACCTAGAGGATTTTCCTAGAGTGATAACAAAGTGGTGCCGTTGCCGGGGAGAGGAGATTGAAGCTCAAATTCCCTTGGAGACGACATAGATCCATGCTTTGATGATAGACAAAGCCTGGACATGTTGGCAATGACCAGTTCTCTTTTATGGTTTATTTAAAAAAAAATATTATATAAGAGTGCCTTCAGAATATTCGATTCTGAAGGTACTCTCAATTTAGAAGAGTTAAGAGTCATATTAGAAATTTATGAATTACTTTCATAAATTAGTAGTTGTCAATCTTGTAAATTTTATATATAATCAACTTTTGTTATTATTAATTCATTTGATTATATACTAATTTATGAGATTCAAGGTATAGTATATAGAAAGGTTTTTTCGGATTAAAATGAAATACATTTTGAACATCTTACAAATTTGGTTTTGATAAGATATTTATTATCATAAGTTTTTGTAATTGTTATAGTTAGGGTTGATTTATTAACTGGAATATTTTATATTAACCCTAAGTTTATATTTTACATATAACTTGATCTTTTAATATCATGTCATTGTTGTGTAAAAAGTGTACATATGTCTCACGAAATAGCTAGAGTTCATTTATATATATATGATTTCAAAATTTTCATTGTAATATAATCATAATAATTAAATTTTGATTTAGTGTTAGTTTTTGTAAGCTTTTCATCCGATCATATTTTGCATTTGGTCATTGGTATTGGGATTTCATGAATCAATTACATGTATATATATGGTTTTGAATGATTTAATTTTTATATAGAGATGATCTTGCTACTTAGTTGTAATTATGAAACCCTAGGAGACATTATGAATTATAATGACAAATTCACATCATCTGGTTCACGTGCACGATTCCCTTAAACGTATAATCCTGGTTTATTATCATTTGATAGTCATATTGATGGTACAGGATACGATTGTTTGAATTATTAACAATTGTTTATATGGATTTTAATGATAATAATATCTTTGAATCGCTACATAAAGATTGAGATCATATTGACATTTGGTTTTGGTTTTAATTTTATGACACTTATCAATTCAACTGACATTTGTTGGTTTAATGATGACATCGTGTCATTGGAATTCATTTTCATAAATGACTGATAGCCATTTCCATTTATGACGCCTGTACGAAGCTATCATTCCAGTCTGTGTATTATCAATACTTCGTTTTTTGTATCATATGGTTATCGATACCTGAATTGAATTATTTTGGATGTGGAAGTTCAGTTAAAATTCACATAATGTTTTCTGAAGGATTTGGTTAGTTATGATTAGTTTATCCATTACTCATAGCACAAAACACTGGCATTTGTTCTCATTATTTTGATATTTAGTTACCATGGCCAAATTTTGGGTTTTTGTTCTGGTCACATACGAATCAATTAGAGATTTGACAATTCACATAAGGCCTTTCACTTGGATCCCTATTCCTTCAATTTTCACAACTACATTCGTTTCAAATCAAAACCAAAGTTGCAGTGAGGAGACAATGGCTCCTCTCAGCTGATTCGAGATTTCAGGGCTTGAGCTAGTGGAAGCTGATGAGAAAGTCGCTACATTGTTCGAAAAGATAGGGTGGGGTTCGTTTTTTAGATGTTTTAGTGGTCATAATGCAGAAGTTACCAAACAATTCACTATGAGCTTGAATGAGACTGTAGCTCAAATTGGGTGTTTTAAATTTATAATTGATGAAGATAAGATTGCAGAAGCAACAAAGCTTCCTTAGATTAGAGAACGTTGGTTTAAAGGAGGAAAGGTCAATAAGAAAAGGTGCAGTTCATTACTTTTACCCTTACTCGCTAATGCAAAGCTAAAGGTTGGGATTTCAGTTAAATTGTTAAAACCAGAATGGTGAGTGTCTTATGAAATCTTAGTCAGGTATGTCCCTTGTGACAGTCGTGTCTCTCATCTCCATTATTACCATCTATGATTATTATTAGCATTGAAGGGTTGTAAGCTCAATATTCCTTTTTACTTACTTCAAAGCTTGAATAAAATGGCACATTCAGTGCAAAGTACTATAGGAAACCCTGATAGGAGCTTGTTCCACCACGGTCTGATTAAATTTCTAATTCAGCATCAGTTATCCCTTAGCTATAGCATTAGAGGAAATTTGGGGTCTAAAATGGGCCTCCTAAGGAAAATAATAAAATAATAGCTAAAATAATAAAATAATAGCTAAAATAATAAAATAATAGTTATTAATTTTGGAGCAAGAATGAAAAAAACTACTTTTTGTGTTCGTATTTTAGACATATCTCCGTGTGTTTTTACTCAAATTCTAAGCGGGAGAGCTTGTTGGATGCGGAATTTAATTCCGCATCCAACGAGTACACACACTGCATACTTTTGATGGACCCCGCTACCCAAAAAAAAGAAATACCTGAAAAAATGTGATGATGATGTCATCATCACGTTTTTTCAGGTATTTCTTGTTTTTGGGGTAGCGAGGTCCGTCAAAAGTATGCAGTGTGGGTACTCGTTGGATGTGGAATTAAATTCCGCATCCAATAAGCTCTCCCGCTTGAAATTTGAGTAAAAACACAGGGAGATATGTCAAAAATACGAACAAAATAAGTAGTTTTCTTTTATGACAAATATGTCAATTCTACCATTATGGTTGACTCATTTTATTGAGATTCTATTGGCTCTTGAATTCCAACTCACAAAATTTATTGTTGGCACATTTTCTTATCAGGCCCATCTTAGACCCCAAATTTCCTCTAATGGATCCTGGGATGAATTCTTGGTTGAAAATAAGCTAGGGTTGACACAGTATTGGCCTATTCCTCCTCCTAAAACTCACAAAAAGCGTAAATCTCCATTAAAATATGAGATGGATGATATTCATAAGGCTGAGCCATGGGATAGTAAGTTACAGGAAGCAAGTTTGCTTGTAGATACTCATATTAGTGATGATGTTACCAATAAGGTCGATCCCTTTGATGCTGAAACAAATTTGAATCATTCTCTATTTTCCAAACGTTTCAACACATCTGTAAAGGTGGATGTTCAATTGATGAATGATGTCAAAATGGATTCTGTTACTCATGAATTCTTCTCTGATTTATGCACTCCTAAAAAACCTTGTGATGATTCTACATGAAAACTTGAACAGTTAGCACAAGTTTGTTGTGATAGGATAAGTTTTGAGCCAAAGGGTTCTGTGTCTATTCATTCACAAATTTTCACTCAAAGCATGACTACAACGCCTTCAGTCTCCATTCCTGTAAATATTCAACATAATACTCAGCCAATTATTGTTCAACTCGAGGATGATATTTTGTCTTTGATTCTTGAGACAACACATATGAATAAACCTATTACCGTAATGGAGAATCTTGAAAAATCATTGGCCAAAAACATTACCGATCCAAGTAAGTTTGAAATAGCACCATCATGTATGAATGCTTGTGGATCTGGCCATGAGCCATTGTGTATGAGCATTCCATAACTAGTTCAGGATGTAAATAATCTTGATTCTTCTCAGTCTGATGATTCACATGATCAGGATGAAGAAACCCTTCAACATGTACTTGATCGAGTTTATGAAACCAAAATTGCAGAGTTAAAAAATGAATTAAAAGAATGTCAAGCAGATGCAGCCTTAAAAGATGAATAAAATAAAAAATTCAGGGCAGAATTACTAAATTGGGTTAATAGATGGAAGAATATGAACTTGAAGAAAAATCGATACAAGGAAGCCAAGAACTCAACGATAAACACTAACCAGCACTTGATTGAGCAAGTAAATCGATAGAAGCTGACGATCATTAAACTCAAAGCTAAACTTTCTAAAGCAAGAAGAGTAATCAATTTACAAAATAGAACTTGATGTCATTTCTCTTTTTGTTATGCTGGTTTATTTCTCTTTCCGACAGGTAATAAATCTTTAATAAGCACAACTGCAAAATCGTAGATTTTGCAGGCATGCTTTTAATTTGTTTTATTTTATTTTATTTTCTGTTAACACGATTTTAATGAGAAATTTTATTTCGTATGTTACAGGTGTAGATGGTATCATTATGCTATAAAGAATATAGGTTATTTTTGTTCACTGTTGGCATTTGTTGGTGCTTCTGGAAGGATTGGTTGCTCAAGATGGCCACGTTACAAGTTAGTTCATTTGAGCACGAGATAATACAGGCTAATCATTTAATTGATAGTTTTATCTCATAGGATAAATGTTTATGCCAGATGTCTTTTGAAAGAAATTCGATACAGCTAAATAGGGATAGGATTCCTATTGTCTTTATTATAACATTTATTAAAAAACCGAAATGAGTTACTAGTTTGGTTTTATAAAAGTAAGTTCGATATAAAAGGGATGGAGTATCAGAGAAACAGACTTATTTGAAATATAATTTCAGTTATAGTTCTAATCTCTTTTTGCTAGAGTTTTTCCTTCGAAGAGGGATTGTGACTTAAGTTCTCAAACTGGTATCACTATTCCTTGCTATTTTGAAAACTTTCTCTCTCTCTCTCTCTCTCTCTCTCTCTCTCTCTCTCTCTCTCTCTCTCTCTCTCTCTCTCTCTCTCTATATATATATATATATATATATATATATATATATCGATATATCACTTTCTCATTATGTTTTTGGGGAATTATACTGTGTTATGATTGTATTCATTATTCGAGATTATACTCTGTTAACACAATATTACTGTTTGAATGAGCATATTACTATATTTGATTTATCAATATTGTTATTGAAAATTGAAATTTTAGTAATATAAATATTTCATGTTTTATTTTGATTTCATTTGTATTTTTACAATGTTTGCATAATAAATATCATCTTTTATTCAAATATTTGATATTGATTATTAATTATTAATTGGTAGAAAATTTCCAGATAAATTTAAAGTAGTTGTCTATTTTGGTTTTCTGTTATTATGAATATATAGAAGATTGGTTTAATGTTAATGATTTTAAATATTTTCATTTAAAATCATAATTATTTATCTCTCTATTTATTTGAAACATTAATTAATAATTAATCTAGTTTTTAAGTTGCTCTCAGCTGAGATAGGATAACTAGTTGATTTGAATTTTAGTGTATTTTATTTTAAATTTAACAGTAGTTAAATAGGATTAGATTAATTATGTGAAACTTATAATAGTCTTTGAATTAGAATATTTGAAGCAAAATCCTCAAAAAATTGAAGACTTTCATTAAGAAAGTATTTTAGGATAATTTAGGTCTTAGAAAACTAATTCTAGGGTTTATTTATTTAGTAATAAGATTAGGATAAATTTTTACTGAATTTTAAATTCTCCTTAAGAGAAAAATTCAGTTGGGAGCAGGACCATAACCTGTGAGGTTTTTCCAATCTTAAACACACCGGGAGCTGCTCTAAGCAACTTGTGTCGGCGTATTCTCCTTAGTTGGCCTAAGTCGAAAAATCAGGCCAAAAAATGGCACTAGAAGGAGGGCCTGATAATGATTAATGGCAAGAACTAATGATAAAACTTCAACCAGTCAACAACCTCCATTACAATATGAAGTTAGCAGATTACCATTCATAGAAACTATTAGGAGAATTCTTGAGCGTGACCATCTCACATCCCCATTTACTCCTGAACAGAGTACTCAATCTTTAGAAGAATCACGTCATATTCTTACCAGAGCATATGCTAATCAACTTGATATAACCCCAATAGATTATGGTTTACCAAGACAACAAAGACGTAATCCTCAATTAAATATACTTACTCAATATTCAATAGAATCTAATAACACTCCAAGTTATCAAATTAGAAGTCATTAGAGAGAAATAACTCGAACAAATACTGCCATAATATTGACTTCTGTAGGCAGTTTTGATCAACCACCCTCTCCTCCAGAATCACCACCTGATAGTCCAAGGTCATCTAATTCAGGGAGTTTTTTAGAATCTGAAGGAAGTCCTATGGCTGGAAACATACCTGTAGGAGGAGGAGGTAATCCTCTACCTAACCCACAACTTCCTTGGTTAAGAACAGCTATTGTAGCTGTGCCTAGAGTACAACATCCTCTACCCAAACATTTAGATAAAATTCTTCCGAAGTTTAATCTAGATAATAAATATCCTACAGAGTTGCATGTAGATAAATTCATGTTAGCTGTTCAAACCATGAATGCTTAGCATGAAGATGTGGTTTGTCGTTGTTCCCTTTAACTTTTAAGGGAAAAGCATCTACTTGGTACTTTTTGTTAGTCCAAGGATCAATTACAAATTGGGTTGAATTCAATAAAGCTTTCTTAGATAAATTTGGGGAGGATAAAACACCTGCTCTTTTAGCTCTTGAGTTATCTCGAATTAAAATGGAACCTAAAGAAAGAATTAAATATTTTAATCAGATGTTTCTTACATTAAAAAATAAAATTCCTGTTGCTTCTCAACCACCCGAGGATATAATTATAGAGAACTATACTTCCGCTTTACCAAAATATCTTGGGATGTTTGTTAAGAGAGCTGGTAAAACTTTAGAGGAAGCCATTAAAGTTGAGAAGGATTCTATGTCCTATGAACCAGATAGAAGTGGGAAAACTAATACTTTCCCTTGTAGGAAGATCGAAAGACCTAATTTAGAAAGAGATAAGGCATTTGATGTAGAACAACTACAGAATGCTATTCGGGCATTAACTAATGAAGTTGTAGGATTAAAAAAAACTAGTTCTAAAGATTCATCCTCTAGAGGATATTTCAGGAATCAGTTTAGACAGAATCCTAATACAAATAATAAAACAAGTACACCACCTGGTATAGCAGTAAATGAAGAAATTTTTAATACTATTCAAGTTGTCTTATCCTTATCTGAAACTCCCTCAAATCAAGAAACTGTTGAAAATGAAGAAGAAGAGGAATCTAAAAATCAAGAAGAATTGGAGGAACCTCAACAAGTTAATGGTCATTTTTGGGATAGTCTTGTAAAATATTATGAAGGTAAAAGTCCTCCTTCAGGAAAAAATCCCTATAATAGTCGTAGTATAACATTCGCAAATACTCCTGGAGCTTCATCAAGTTCTACCCTGAATAATGATAACAATAATTCACAACCCAATAAACAGACTCAATCTGCAAGGATTTCTCAACCAATTCAAAATGCTCCAAAGTTAGATTTACAATATGACATAATTGAATATTTAAAGAAGACACGTACAAACATTAGTATGTATGATATTCTTCAAATTTACCCAATGCCAAATATTCCTATTATAAATCCTGCCATGAGTTCAATAATTCCTAATGCTAAATAAAGTGTAGCTACTAACAATTCTAATAATGATTTAACATCAAATGATAAAGGAAAGTCAGTAGCTCAAAAAGCCTCACTAATAGGAAAAAATTCAAAATCAACAACTCCTCCATTCCTACTTACCTTCGATATTTTTAATAGGAATGTTCATAATTGCATGGTTGATTCCGAAGCATCTTCAAATGTAATGCCTTTATCTATATGCAAAAGGATGAATGGAAAATATGTTCCATCAAATTCACAAATAAATCAATTGGATAGGACAAATGTGAGGGTTGTAGGAGAGACGAAAGATATTTTAGTCAGGATTTCCTGTAACCCTTCGGTTTTTCAAATTATAGACATTGTGGTTGCAGATGTTCCTAATGCGTATGGGTTGTTTTTTAGTAGAGATTGGTCTCAACAATTGAATGGATTCTTTGCTACAGAATGGTCAACTTTATGGTTACCTAAGAATGGAAAGTCAAATCAAATTAAGATAACAAGGAAAGATATATGAAACATACTATGACAGAATGACATGAACCTAGTGAACCAGTTTTATTTTCAGACTCCATTATGGGGAATTACATGTATGAACTAGGGTTTGGTAATTTTAAATTTGAAAGTTCTGTTTTTTCTAAAAATAAACTGCAATAAGAAATTCTTAATGTAACAACTATTTCTCAAGACTCTTCATTCAAGGAAATTATAAATGATGTAGATAATCATAATATTGTAAATATTATCGAAAGCAAAGTAGTTGTTAATAGTTCTACTTGGACTTTATATTTTGATGGGGCGAATTCTAAAGAAGGAGCAGGAGCTGGTTCCCTACTAATTGAGCCTCAAGGAAATAAAACATGTATAGCTTGTTGGCTGGAATTTAATTGTACAAACAATACTATGGAATATGAATCTTTAATACAGGGTTTGAAAAAAGTGATTGACTTGGATATCAAAGTGTTAAATGCATATGGTGATTCTGAAATCATCGTAAGATAGGTCCGTAGTTATATTCACTACCTTTCTGAACATTTGCAGAATTATCAACAAGAGGTATGGAATCTCATCTCACATTTTTATGCATTTAACATAATTTCAGTTCCAAGAGTCCAAAACCAAGAGGCAGATTTATTAGCGAATGTAGCATCAAAATTAATCCCATCAGAAAATTTTACACCAGATTTCTTTTCAATTGAATTGGTTTTTAGGCCTTCTATACCGGATAATATCTTTAATTGGCGTGTGTTTGATAATGATGTGTAGGTGATAAATTTCCTAACAAACGATGATACCTTTAAAGATTCGGCCATTGATGAAGTTACACATGATGAAAATCTATGGGATTTTTTGGTAATAAATGATTTTTGTTCAGTTGAAAAAGCTTTCGAAAAGGTGAAACCAATTCCTAATTTAGTTTTGAGATTAGAGAAGTTCTTTGATATTCAAGATAAATTTAGATCTGTTCCTAATTATAAAACCAATAGCTCTCAAATGAAATATGAAACCATAAATTTAGGAACGAAACTGAATCCTCAAACCGTAAATCTAGGAATAGATTGCACTCCTGCAGAAAAAACAACATTCATAAAATTATTTAAAGAATTTAAGGATGTCTTTGCATGGACATATGATGATTTGAAAACCTTCAATCCACAAGTCATGCAACACATTATTCCAATAAAACAAGAGTCAAAACCTTTTCAACAGAAACTAAGGAAATATCATCCGTCACTAGAAGCAACAATTAAGAAGGAACAAAATAAATTATTAGCTGCTAGGATTATTTTTCCTGTTCGGCATACTCAGTGGGTAGAAAATTTAGTTCGAGTTAGGAAGAAAAATGGAGATATTATATTATGTGTTGATTTTAGAAATCTTAATAAGTCTTCCGAAAAGGATAATTACCCAGTTCTTCCCATGGAACAAATTCTTCAAAAAGTTTATGGGTCTAAGATAATGTCACTTCTTGATGGTTTCTCAGGATACAACCAAATATTGGTTTCCCCAGAGGATCAATTGAAAACAACTTTTAGAACTCCATGGGGAACATATGCTTACAGAAAGATGCCCTTTGGGTTAATCAATGCTGGGGCAACTTTTCAAAGGGCAATGGATATTTCTTTTAGAGGCTTAATTAATCATTCAGTAGTTGTCTACTTAGATGGCGTTACTGTATATTCTAAATTTCGACATGATCATATTAATCATCTTAGAAAGGTATTTGAATGATGTAGAAAATTTGGAGTATCCTTAAATCCAAAGAAAACAATATTTATTGTTTCAGAAGGTATTTTATTAGGTTGCGTGGTTTCAAAACATAGGATCATGATTGATCCTGAACGAACCCAAGCTATTTCAAAAATTACTTACCCTTCTTGCAAGAAAGCAACGCAATCATTTCTTGGTAAAATAAATTTTGTCAGAAGATTCATCCCCAGTTTTTCGGAAATCATCCATCCTTTACAAAAAATGATTAAGAAGGATGCTATTTTTAATTGGGGACAAATTGAAAAAGAGTCATTTCAGAAAATTTTAGATGCCATTTCAAAAGCTCCTAGTCTTTTGAGCCCAAATTTTATCGAAAATTTCATATTGTATACTTTCGCTTTTGACATATCATATGCAACAGTTTTAACTCAACTAAATCAGCAAAATAATGAAGCTCCAATTTCTTTTATGAGTTCAAATTTTAAAGGTGCTGAACTTAATTATCATGAAGTTGATAAGCAAGATTTTGCTGTTTTCAAAGCTGTCAAACACTTTCGTCCATATTTATTGAAATATCGAACGAAAGTGATAGTTTCTTATCCTTCAGTCAGGAATTTGCTAGTGCAAAAATATTTAGTTGAAAAAAGGGCACCATGGATGACAGCTCTTCAAGATTATGAATTGGAGATTAAACCTTCAACGGTAGTCAAAGGTCAAGGATTATGTAAACTTGTTGCTGAAGCAGCTCATTTACCTAATAATAATTCTGAAGCTGTCATTGATGAAGTTTTACTTAAGAGGGAAATTTACTTCTATCCTCCAACACAAGATTCTTGGTATACAGATATAAGAACACTTTTGGAAGCAGGAACTGCTCTTGATTACTTGGAACCAAGGAAAATGAGAGCACTTAGATTTAAATCTGCTCCTTATTTATTAATTGATAACATCCTTTTTAGGAGAAATTCAAACGGGGTCTTTCTTCGATGCTTAGACAAAGATGAAACAGAAGTGATCTTGAAAGAATTACATTTTGGTCCAGTAGGTGGTCATTTTGGTGGAGAAACTACTACACATAAGATTCTTAGGGCTGGTTATTATTAGCCTACTTTATTTCAAGATTCTTATACCTTTGTTAGGAAATGTCAGGAATGTGAACTTGCTGCAGGAAGAGTTAAGAAGCCAGTTTTTCCTTTACAACCTGTTTCAGTAGAAAGACCTTTTCAACAATGGGGTATTGATATAGTAGGACCAATAAACCCTCCCTCTTCTATGCAACACAAGTATATAATAACTGCAACTAATTATTTTACTCATTGAGTAGAAGATGCACCTTTGAGGGTTGTAAACACCAATCAGGTTATATTATTTTTAGAATCTTTTATCATAACGAGATTTGGTATTCCAGATTCCCTTGTCTTTGATAATGCTTCATATTTTTCATCAGTTGAGTTAGCTCAATTTTCCTTGGAGAAGGGAATAAGAGTTAGGTATTCAGCTAACTATCATCCTCATGGAAATGGTTTAACTGAATCAACAAACAAAAATTTATTGAAAATTCTCAAAAGAACTATTTCAGCTCACCATCATGATTGGCATACAAAATTGTTTAATGCCCTTTGGGCAGACAGGGTAACTCCTAAAGCTGCAATAGGTAACTCACCCTTCTTTTTGGTTTATGGAACTGAGGCTATTTTACCACCGAATTTATTTTTACTTTCATTACAGTTAGCTCAGTCTTTTCAAGATGAAGATTGTCCAGCAATGGAGAAAAGGATTAACACTTTATTAAAACTTGAAGAAGAAAGAGACAGGTCAAAGCAACATTTTACAAAACATCAACAAATTGTGAAGTCCTGGTTTGATCAATCCTCAAGTTCTAATCGAGAATTTCAGGTGGGAGATTTAGTTTTAAAATGGGATAAAGTTCATGAGGAAAAAGGAGATCATAGTAAGTTTTAAAAACTTTGGTTAGGTCCCTTTGTTATTGATGAAAAGATAGGTCCAAGTACCTTTCATTTGCAAACCCTAGAAGGCCAGTTCAAAACATTCCCAGTGAATGGACTGATCTTAAAAAAATATTTTTGCTGATTTTTTAGACCCTAAAAATGTATATAATTATGTATATGAGCTTGTTTTCTGTCTGTAAATAATTTCATTTTTTAATTTTCATATGTATATTTTTTCTTATAAAATTTTCAATATTTTGTACAATCTTTTATTAAATAAAGGATTGTGATAAATTCATGATACTTATGTACATTTCAAACATCATTCTACTCTTGAAACTAGTTTTTGATTTTCTTAATCAAGTATTAATATATTGATCGTTTGTATTAAGGATTATCAAATTTCTATATATATGTTTTAAAATAATCAGTCACTAATGTACATGTGTCAATTGAAAAGACAAGTGTAAATAAATAAGTCCCGTGTTTTAAAACCAGTTTGTTCATTAGTTTAAAATTATGGTATTAGACTAAATATTTTAATTGGTTCAGAATGATCAAAGTTTCTTAAGTCTATTAAGAACCTATCATTATTTGTAAATATTTGTAAGTGTTATTCAGATTATTCCTCTCTTCTATTTTTGGGATAGCTAATTAATGTATTTTTCAAAATTTGTACTTTGAAAAATTCTTATGGATCTTTACCATCAGTCATCGTTCTAAAAGTTATTTACAATCTGAAAACATTTTAGAACCTGTTTCATTCAATAAAATGCTAAAATGAGAGACAGAAGGTCTTAGTAATAAGCTGATCTGATCATGATCATAAATATCACTGGCATGACATTATTAGGAAACTGATAATGGCTCTTGGTCATAGGGTCAAGAGATAGGGGGTCTCATCACGAGCCAACTGATTCATTTTTTGGTGATATTAGTGACTGACATTACCATTTGGTCACCATGTTAGGTAATGATCTCTTATTTTATAAAATGTAAAAATTTCAAATTGAATAAAGTGAAACATAATTCTAATTGAAGAATAGGAGGTCTCATCACGAGCTGGCCTAATCATGATCATCAATGCTGTCTAGTATAACTTCATTTCTGATCATCAGGGTGATGGCTCTTGGTTAAAAGATCAAGAAACAAGAGGTTTCATCATGAGGTAGCTTTCTTATTCTAGGCAGTTCTTGTGAATGATACTATCACATCGGGTTATCATGCCTGGATAGTAGTCTTCAGTCAGAGTAATTGTTTCAATTTTAAGTAAAAAACAAAATAAAAAGGGGAAAGAAAATTGTTATATTCATGGAACAGATTCTAGAAATTTTTTAGAGAAGTAAATTCCTATACCTTATACTGATTGTGTAGGTTATATTTACTATAAAGTACTTTGTTCCAATTAGGACATTAAGAATTTATCTTTAACAAGATTTTTATTTACAATGGGATATTTCTGAATTTTACTTACGAATATTAATCAGAATAATGGTTTTTACTTAGACAGAGAACTTTTGATTGTTTTTTAATAGGTTTTAAGATTTTGTTTATACTATCATTCAAAAATTGTATGAGCAGAGATAACTGATTCACCCAGGTCATCGCCATTTGTTGGCAGACAGCAACAACCCTCTCATTTTTTCTATTATGCTGAAAAAATGATCAGTTCTCTTCTATGGTTTATTTAAAAAAAAGATTATATAAGAGTGACTTCAGAATCTTCGATTCTGAAGGTACTCTCAATTTAGAAGAGTTAAGAGTCATATTAGAAATTTATGAAATAATTTCATAAATTAGCAGCTGTCAATCTTGTAAATTTTATATATAATCAATTTTTGTCATTATTAATTCATTTGATTATATACTGATTTATGAGATTCAAGGTATAGTATATAGATTAGTTTTTTCGGATTAAAATGAAATACATTTTGAACATCTTACAAATTTGGTTTTGATAAGATATTTATTATCATAAGTTTTTGTAATTGTTATAGTTAGGGTTGATTTATTAACTGGAATATTTTATATTAACCCTAAGTTTATATTTTACATATAACTTGATCTTTTAATATCTTGTCATTGTTGTGTAAAAAGTGTACATATGTCTCACGAAATAGCTAGAGTTCATTTATATATATATCATTTCAAAATTTTCATTGTAATATAATCATAATAATTGAATTTTGATTTAGTGTTAGTTTTTATAAGCTTTTCATCCGATCATATTTTGCATTTGGTCATTGGTATTGGGATTTCATGAATCAATTACATGTATATATATGGTTTTGAATGATTTAATTTTTATATAGAGCTGATCTTGCTACTTAGTTGTAATTACAAAACCCTAGGAGACATTATGAATTATAATGGCGACTTCACATCATCCAGTTCATGAGCACGGTTGCATTCCACGTATAATCCTTGTTTATTATCATTTGATAGTCATATTGATGGTACAAGATATAATTGTTTGAACTATTAACATCTGTTTATATGGATTTTAATGATAATAATATTTTTGAATCACTATGTAAAGATTGAGATCATATTGACATTTGGTTTTGGTTTTAATTTTATGACACTTATCAATTAAACTGACATTTGTTGGTTTAATGATGAAATCGTGTCATTGGAATTCAATTTCATAAATGACTGATAGCCATTTCCATTTATGACACCTGTACGAAGCTATCATTCTAGTCTATGTATTATCAATACTTTGTTCTTTGTATCATATGGTTATCGATCCCTAAATTGAATTATTTTTGATGTGGAAGTTCAGTTAGAATTCACATAATGTTTTCTGAAGGATTTGGTTAGTTATGATTAGTTTATCCATTACTCATAGCACAAAACAATGGAATTTGTTCTCATTATTTTGAGATTTAGTTACCATGGAAAAATTTGGGGTTCTCGTTCCTATCACGTACGAATCAATTAGAGATTTGAAAGTTCACATAATGCCTTTCACTTGGATCCCTATTCCTTCAATTTTCACAACTACATTCGTTTCAAACCAAAACTAGAGTTGCAATGAGGAGACAATGGTTCCTCTCAGTCGATTCGATATTTTAGGGCTTGAGCTGGTGGAAGCTGATGAGAAAGCCATTGCATTGTTCGAAAAGATAGGCTGGGGTTCGTTTTTTAGATGTTTCAGTGGTCATAATGCAGAAGTTACCAAACAATTCGCTATGAGCTTGGATGAGAATGTAGCTCAAATTGGGGGTTTTAAATTTATAATTGATGAAGATAAGATTGCAGAAGCAACAAATCTTCCTCAGAACAGAGAACGTTGGTTTAAATGAGGAAAGGTCGATAAGAAAAGGTGCAGGTCATTACTTTTACCCTCACACGCTAATGCAAAACTAAAGGTTGGGGTTTTAGTTAATTTCTTAAAACCAGAATGGCGAGAGTCTTATGAAATCTTAGTCAAGTATGTCTCTTGTGACGGTCGTCTCTCTCATCTCCATTATTACCATCTACGATTATTATTATCGTTGAAGGGTTGTAAGCTCAATCTTCCTTTTTTACTTCCTTCAAATCTTGAAGAAAATGGCACATTCAATGCAAAGTACTATAGGAAACCCTGATAGGATCCTGTTCCACCACGGTCTGATTAAAATTCTAATTCGGCATCAGTTATCCCTTAGCTATAGATCTTGGGATGAATTCTTGGTTGAAAATAAGCTAGGGTCGACACAGTATTGGCCTAATCCTCCTCCTGAAACTCACAGAAAGCATAAAGCTCCATTAAAATCTAAGATGGATGATATTCATAAAGTTGAGCCAAGGGATAGTAAGTTACAGGAAGCAAGTTCACCTGTAGATACTTGTATTAGTGATGATGTTACCAATAAGGTCGATCCCTTTGATACTAAAACTAATTTGAATCAATCTCTATTTGCTAAACGTTTCAACACATCTGTAAAGGTGGATGGTGAATTGATGAATGATGACAGAATGGATTCTGTTACTCATGAATTCTTCTCTGATTTAATCCCTCCTAAAAAACCTTGTGATGATTCTACAAGAAAACTTGAACAATTAGCACAAGTTTGTTGTGATAGGAGAAGTTTTGAGCCAAAGGATTCTATGTCTGTTCATTCACGAAGATTCACTCGAAGCATGACTACAGCACCTTCAGTCTCCATTCTTGTAAATATTCAACTGAATACTTAGCCAATTATTGTTCAAATCGAGGATGATGTTTCGTCTTTGATTCCTGAGACAACACATATGAATAAACCTATTACCATAATGGAGAATCTTGAAAAATCATTGGCCAAAAACATTACTGATCCAAGTAAGTTTGAAATAGCATCGGATCTAGCCATGAGCCATCGTGTATGAGCATTCCATCACTAGTTTAGGATGTAAATAATCTTGATTCTCCTCAGTCTGATGATTCACATGATCAGGATGAAGAAACCCTTCAACAGGTACTTGATTGAGTTTATGAAACCAAAATCGCAGAGTTAAAAAATGAATTAAAAGAATGTCAAGCAGATGTAGCCTTAAAAGATGAAGAAAATTAAACATTCAGGGCAGAATTACTAAATTGGGTTAATAGATGGAAGAATATGAACTTGAGGAAAAATCAATACAAGGAAGCCAAGAACTCAATGATAAACACTAACCAGCACATGATTGAGCAAGTAAATCGACAGAAGCTGACAATCATTAAGCTCAAAGCTAAACTTTCTGAAGCAAGAAGAGTAATCAGTTTACAAAATAGAACTTGATGTCATTTCTCTTTTTGTTATGCTAGTTTATTTCTCTTTTTGATAGGTAATAAATCTTTAATAAGCACACCTGCAAAATCGTAGATTTTGCAGGCATGCTTTTAATTTGTTTTATTTTATTTTATTTTCTCTTAACATGATTTTAATGAGATATTTTATTTCATATGTTACAGGTGTACATGGTATCATTATGCTATAAAGAATATGGGATTTTTTTGTTCACAATTAGCATTTGTTGGTGCTTTTGGAAGGATTGGTTGGTCAAGATGGCCACGTTACAAGTTAGTTCGTTTGAGCACGAGATAATACAGGCTAATCATTTAATTGATAGTTTTATCTCATAGGATAAATGTTTATGCCAGATGTCTTTTGAAAGAAATTCGATATAGCTAAATAGGGATAGGATTCCTATTGTATTTATTATAGCATTTATTAAAAAACTGAAATGAGTTACTAGTTTGGTTATATAAACTAGTAATTTCGATGTAAAAGGGATGGAGTATCAGAGAAACAGACTTATTTGAAATATAATTTCAGTTATAGTTCTAATCTCTGT
>LPNX010535006.1:482019-501595 GCA_001517045.1 Pseudotsuga menziesii | reverse complement strand
TATATATATATATTTCGATATATCACTTTCTCATTATGTTTTTGGGCAATTATACTATGTTATGATTGTATTCATTATCCGAGATTATACTCTATTAACACAATATTATTGTTTGAATGAGCATATTACTATATTTTATTTATCAATATTGTTATTGAAAATTGCAATTTTAGTAATATAAATATTTCATGTTTGATTTTGATTTCATTTGTATTTTTACAATGTTTTCATAATAAATAGCATCTTTTATTCAAATATTTGATATTGATTATTAATTATTAATTGATAGAACATTTTTAGAGAAATTTAAAGTAGTTGTCTATTTTAGTTTTATGTTATTGTGAATATATAGAAGAGTGGTTTAATGTTAATGATTTTAAATATTTTCATTTAAAATCATAATTATTTATCTCTCCGTTTATTTGAAACATTAATTAATAATTAATCTAGTATTTAAGTTGCTCTCAGCTGAGATAGGATAACTAGTTGATTTGAATTTTAGTGTATTTTATTTTAAATTTAACAGTTCTTAAATAGAATTAGATTAATTCTGTAAAACTTATACTAGTCTTTGAATTAGAATATTTGAAGCAAAATCCTCAAAAAATTGAAGAATTTCATTAAGAAAGTATTTTAGGATAATTTAGGTCTTAGAAAACTAATTCTAGGGTTTATTTAGATACTAATAAGATTAGGATAATTTTTTACTGAATTTTAAATTCTCCTTAAGAGAAAAATTCAGTTGGGAGCAGGACCATAACCTGCGAGGTTTTGCCAATCTTAAACACACAGGGAGCTACTCTAAGCAACTTGTGTGGGCGTAATCTCCTCAGTTGGCCTAGGTCAGAAAATCAGGCCAACAAGACATTATTATGGTTGTAATCATCTATCTGGTGACTCCATTGATATAAGGTGGCTTCAAGAAGACCAAGTACCAGAGAAAATCCAAAGCGGCCACCAGCAACACCTATTTCAGATCCAAAACAAATTTTGAGGAAAGCTAGGGCTTTACTAAGATAGACCAGCAGTGCTGCACAAAAAGTTACATCAAGTATTTCAAGAAATATTTCTACTATTATTTCTTTTGCTGAAACTCTTAATTTCTAGGAATTTTTAGATACATTAGAAAAGTTTAGGGTCTGGGCATATTCAAGCACGGTTGCTTGTAAATATCTCATCCCGGGCAACTCCATGAAAGACGAATTCAGTGGTAACTCCAAAATATTAAGATGCCAAAAGCATTTTGCTGCTCTTTTGGCCTGGAGTTTTGCACCTCTTGACTTCTCTTCCGTTCCTGGTTTCCCACATCTAGTACCTAATGTATCCATATGGGGAGATTTTTTACCTGTCTTCAAGGAGAAGGAAGAAGACAATAATGTAGAACACCTCCTCAAGTTTCACGAATGCATGGATATACTAGATTGGCGGCATGAATATGTTCGTATGAATATGTTCATGTAATCATTATATGGCAATGCACGTCAGTGGTATTTTTATTTACCTCCTTCTAGCATTTCATCATTGAAATATTTTCACCGAGCATTCACTGAGCACTGTAAAAGGCACTATTCATATGAGTTTGCATTTGATAATTGTTGTGAAGAATATAAGTTGCATTCTCAGGATGAAAAAGGTAAATAAAGAAGAATATCTCCCTCAAGAGCTACCTCATCTCTCTTATGAACGTCACAATGAGGTACTTTCCCATAAACATAAACTAGAAATGAATTATAAAGGAGTTGAAGGTTTTCCTACCACCATTAAATCCGATTGTGGTGAATCTGAGGAATTGATTTCATTAAATACACATGGAAATGATCAGCTTTCTGCTGGTCAAATGATCATTGAAATCAGTCAGGCTAGCTCATAGTTTCTAGATTTGCAAATCAAGGAAAGTTGCAGTAACTAAGAGGAACAAGATTTCCAGGGACTATCTAATCTCTAGCTAGAACATCAGGAAGATCTTCCTTCTCCTTATGAACATGTTGCTTCAAATCATGACAAGGAACTAGGTAACATTTTTTTAGATCTGTTTGAAAATTCTATTGCTGATACTCCTATACAAGAGCCTTCATCTCTGTCATTAGGATCTTATCTTGATACTCCTATATTCAACAAACACAGTGATGAGGAAGAAGAGGTTAAAATTTGTGAAGACTTATTGTTTACACAAAATTCATCTAGTTCTTGTTTTCAGTAGAGAGATGGTAAAAAAGGTGTGAATGATGTGATAGATGCTTGTTATGAATCTGTTGCTCAAAAGTCTAACACAGATATTTTTAGTTTTGGTATATCCTACACAGATATTACTGTGGAAGAGGAAATTGTTAGCTGTGATAAGCTAGCCTATCATCATGATGAATTCAGATTATGTGAAGGGGAGTAGAAAGATTCAGATCAACTATTGATCTTGCATTTTTATCAGACAAAGATTGAGCAATCCACATTCAACATTGACATCAATGAAGGAAAAGATCAGCAGCATAAAAAGGTATTTTCTGTTCATTTTTATGACCCTGTTGCTGACTATCTGGAACTTATAAGCAGCGTAGATATCAAAATATTTTTGTTATATGATGGCTCGTTCCATCACCCTTCAAAAATACATTGTTGCATGCTAGGGTTTCATTTATTTTTTGTGTCAAGATCAGGGATAAGTTCAGCAGATCAGCTTCTGACCTGGCTTCATTGGAAGCATGATGTCACATGATAAGAAGGATCTACTAATTAGAATTAGGAGTAGGAGTAGATAGGAAAATAAACTCTTAATATGAGCAGCTAGGTCATTTTCAGTTGTTTTCATGAATAAGAAAAGCAGGCTACAAGCAGGGTGCAGCGGATCAGTTATAGAAGACAAATGACTCCATGCCCAATGGAACACTAGAAGATAGCTTTAATTATTCTTTTTCAGGAAAGGAATTTTGGTCTGGGGTTCTTCGTACCTCACAGGGAGGTTCCCATCCCTAAGTAGGAGCCAGATGTTATCTCCCAAAACAAATTTATTTTTATAGTATGAAGAATTTAACTCATGCGATGAAAGACATGAATATCACTGACAGTTTGAAAGCCTCTGTTCTTTGATTTGGGTAAAAATTTCACAAGTTGTAGCTTTCAATGGCTTGGACAAGGATCGAAACATCTCATTAGCCACCGAAAGATGGAAGATAAATAACAGGTGGAAAACCCCTTCAGTGGTTAGGCGTATTGCTAAATGTTTTTACTGCCATCGAAACATTTTTAAACAGTGATCGGAGGTGTATTCCTCTATATCACCAACATTTCGGAGTTTTAGTTCGCTGCGACGCCGCCATTATGGAGAATATAGTGATTGAAATTTTCGATGGTTAGTAGTTTGGAGTTCCGATCTCCGACGTTTCAGAGTTTTAGTTCAATGCGGCACCGCCACTGCGGAGAATATAGTGACTGAAAGTTCCAATGGTTAGTAGTTTGGAGTTTCGATCGCTAACGTTTCAGAGATTTAGTCCACTACGGCGCCGCCACTACGGAGAATATAGTGCTTGAAAGTTCCAATGGTTAGTAGTTTGGAGTTCCAATCGTCGATGTTTCGGAGTTTTAGTTCACTATGGAGAATATAATGACCGAAAGTTTGGATGGTTAGTAGTTTGGAGTTTCGATCGCTGACATTTTGGAGATTTAGTCCTCTATGTCGCCGCCACTACAAAGGGTCTAGTGGTTTGAAGTTCCGATGCACTAGTGGCTTGATGTTCCGATCGTTGATCATTAGTGGTTTGAGATGCCGACACTACGGCAGCATTACGGTCTCAGGTGCCGATGGGCTAGAGGAAACAACTTTCGATCGTCAATGCTTAGAACTTAGTGATTTGAACTGCTGACACTGCGGTAGTGCTCAGGTCTAAGGCACCGACGAGGTAGAGGAAATATCTTTCGATCGCCGATGCTGAGAAGATTAGTCATTTGAGACGCCGACGCTACGTTAGCATTGAGGCTTGGGGCACCGATGTGCTAGAAGACAGAGCTTCCGATCAGCGACCGCGATGGCAAGGTAGAAAAATCTGGTGGATTAAATAGGAAAGGTCACTTCAATTAAACACCGAGACATTGGTTGTTGGCGGCAATTTCACACTGAACCAACAGTGGTGATTATCAGCTACCATTTCAATTATTAAAAGTTCTCTCAATGAACTAGATATTCACAATTGATAGACAAATAGTTAGCAAGGGTTTGAAGCCCTAATATGAGAAAACTATCACTTTCAAGTATTTTTTGTGTAAACAGATAGGATTTTTAGGATCTGTCATTTTTGTAGAAGGATATAAAACCCATGATTGATTTTATAATAAAGGTTAAACTTTGGGGATTTATGAGCCAATCATTCTTTCAAGCTTCTCATTTTACTTATTCATGATATAAGCTCTTTTGTTGTGATCTGTTTAGTAATCATCTCTTTCTTTACTGTGTTTATGCCTGAATGTGCATTTAGGTCATTTTCAGATTTATTAAAAAGCTAATAGCTATCATCCTATTGGTTTATTAGTGATATTTGATTTATAAATACCATCCTTAGCAATATTTAGCCATTTATATGCATGTGTTATGTGTGTAAGTCTGCCAGTCTGGTGATTTCTCCATCCCTGCACCTTATTGTCGAACTTCTGAGAAAATTGCAACTAAAATCCTTGTAAACGAGTGAGTTTTATGCATGCCTTGAGAGTGGAAATATTACATAGGTCAACTAACTTGAGCCATATCTGCAAACCCCAAAAAACATTGTAAGTTACCAGGAATCCTCGAGATACAACCTAGAGGAGTTTCCTAGAGTGATAACAAGAGGTAAAATTCTTCAACTTCCCTTTGAACATCGGGCGGCATGACAAAAGACTTGGCAGCATGACTAGACCATAAAAACACACAATGCGACAGTGGACAATGCATTCTTTTGAAAGACTCAAGGGAGTGACATGATTCATGAAAGTGGATCATCGTGGAGATCAACTGAATACCCAATTGACTGAAATGATATGCAGACAAGTGCCATGTTCAAAGGTAATGAAAAACTACTACCATTTATTTGCAAAATGATTCCCTTCCCATTTTCCCCATCATGGTTGATGAGTGCCTCTTTTCATTTTTACGAGTTCAAAGAGGGTAACAAACACTCGTTATAGATCGTTCGGAGACAAGTCCAAACTCATATGTTTTATGAACCTGAGAGAGGAGAGGTTTGTTCCCAAAAGAGGGTCTCTCAATGTTTGATTTAACGAGTCCAATGAAAGTTAACTCAGTATCGTTCATGTTTAGAGAGTCTGAACAACCACAGAAGAAGACTCCACAGGGTCGTTTTTCGTAAAATAGTTCATCTGAACCGAAAAAGTGATAACCTACTGTTAGATGAACGACTCTTCAAGTGCTTTAATGAGTGTGAAGAAGACAATATCACTCGATAATCTTTTCATATTTAAGGAACCCGAAAAGAGCTTAAACAAGATTCCACTAGGTCTCTTTTCATAATGAGGGATTTTATGAGTCTGAAAAGAATCAGAAAAGGACTCGGACCTTTGATGCTAAGTTTCAAGAGCATGACCAAAGTGTCGTAATAAATGCTCAAATAATTTTTCTGTTTTATGGTAGTACGAAAAAGTCAAAAACAAACTCCCAAAATGTTTACTGCTACCGCTCTTCTATCCTACAACGACTTGAAAAACAAGTGTTAAATTCTCCAATAACCGACATCAAAGGATTATGAATGATAGATTTTGAGTAATAAATGATTTTAAAACAAAACTATAACATGTCAAAAACCTAAAATGTATATAAAAGTTATGTAAATAGTAAAAAATCAAAACATCTTACCATTTACCCATAGTGGAGAACCTTTGGAGCATTTTCTTGGCCATATTTTTCAGTCGCTGATATCGGGAGCATCTACCATCAGATTCATGCACCGTCAGTTCCAGGTAATAGCTTAAACCCTACTCTTTCATTTCATGCTTTCAATTTTGATTTTTGGTGGTTTTTTGGGCCTATTGGGTGAGCCCTAAAACCATGGAAGCCGGCACTGCTCTTATCCCTTGCGGGATAAGAGGTACCCCAATAGAACTGCGATGAAAACACCACGCACAAGAAGTGCCACTGCCTATCCTCAATGGAACACAGGCAGTGTCGATCGTGGGTAAATAAAAATGCACACACAAGAAAAAATAGCTCAAATTTGATGATTTGATTGATTGGGAGTGTTTCTAATTGGTATTGTGATGGTTTTTGACAGGTTCCCATTGATCAAAACTGGTAATATGGAAAGAGAGGAAACATGACAACGAATTTTGTTGAACAAAACATGGGTTGTGTCACCGCATTGAGAGACTGTGGACTTCCAAATTTTTTTCGTACACCCAGCATGGTGTCACATGAGCGACTATTAGAGCCTATCCTCTGGATGTGGAATCCAGAGCAACAGTATTTTGAAGTTGGTGCTCACATATTGACAATTGAAGTAGAGTACATCTACTTCCTGACAAGCCTATCAAAACGAGGTGCTCCCATCTCGTTGATTGGTTCCCATGGAGGGGACATTACTACTTAGGATTTGATAAACTGCCATTGCATTCCTAGGACCAGGACATCCGGGAAGAAAATTCCCATAAAAGCAATGGTGGATGGCTATCTACAGATAGTTTTGTTTACCGTGGAGAGAGTGGAGGGAAGCCAAGGGGTACACTAGGCATCTAGAGTGCATATGCTCTATGCCATAGAGGCCATGGTGCCCACAGTTTTCAATTGGGTGGAAGCTCTACTTCCGATCTTCAAGGATCAACTGACCAAGTGTCGGTAGGGGGAGCTGAAGCAATTCAGTTTCGGTTCCATTATAGCTTGTTTCTTTTTTGAGCGGGTTCCATAGATGAGACCCCAGGTGTTTTTTACATATTTGAGGGCACAGGACCCTTGCATGCAGAGATGGGTCCGGATCATGGCCCGTACTGAAGCGGGTAGAGGCAAGGTAAATTTTGGTGACCCGTTCTTTCGATGGTTGAGAGATCATCTCCTCATGGTGGACGACTATGCATATGCGGGCACTAACTTTAGTGGTAACCCTGGACTACCACTTCCACTTGGAGGATAGTGGGGTGATATCAGCAAGAAACAAAAACCCTAAAATGGAAATAGTGTTTTTATGTTTTGATGTTCTATATTTTTTATGTTTAGTAATGAGACTTGAATATTCTCATGCAGATGTTGGAGTAGCACGACCTGGGGGAGCCTCCCCACTATACAGGAAATCCAAAGCCCATTTTGTACCACAGAGTGATGATGTGATAGGGGAACTAGAGGAGAACTTCGAGAGGTTGACTCTATACATCCTAGACGCCTCGATTGATGACCTCCCACTGAGGTACCCGAGGCCTACTACGGGAGTACCGAGTCGTTTCAATAGACTACTAGGTCGAGTAGCTCGGGCGGTTATGTGTTACCACGAGCATCATTAGATGATAGGGTGCATGATGTAATCATTGAAATATGATAGATGGCTTTAGGAATTTTGTATGATGATTTTTTACCTGAAATCTCGAGTGCTTCAGATGAGGTCTCGTGACCTATTTTTTGTAAAACATGTTTATATATATATACAAACTTCTACCTCGGTGTTTATATGTCTCAAATGGTGAATGTATTTCATATGAGTTTTATGTGTCTTTTATAGTTTATTTACAGTGAATCGATTTTCATGTCATGATTGGGCAATATGCTAGTCTAGAATGTAATTTTCCAATGAGTCAGCAACTGCATTATGTTCCCTAGGGATATGCCTATAGGTGATAGTTTCAAATGACCTTTCTAATAAATGTACCCTCTAGAAGAGACGGAGAAGCACAGGATTCCTAATTGTGTAGACATGGTTTAGATGACAAACCACTAGTTGTGAGTCCATAAATACTACCAAGTTATGAACATCTTGGGAGGCAGCTTTAGTCAGAAGACCTATGACTGCTCGATACTCAGCGATATTGTTGGTAGCCAGACCAATACCATGCCTGAACTGACCAAATCGTAAGTTGGGGAATAAAGAACTCAAGTAGCTGAGGCAATATTCAAGGTGTGGCAGCAAGCACCATCAGTGAAAGCGTAGAAAGCCATCTACTTTGCATGACCAAAACATGGTATAAACAAATACGGACACTAAACTCAAAACCATATTGAAAATACTTAAGCACACTAAAATTCAAGTAATATACATACATACAAGATACTATCCAAGAGAAATCTAGGCATAGTACCTCTTCAGGTATAACCCATTGCGAGGTTGTCCTAAGGGGATTCCATCATAGTCCATGAGCTCGTAGGCCCCTTTCTCTAAAACTTTGGAAATGATGAAAGGAACATACCTCATGGATTCGAACTTCCCTTTCCCTAGTTTGTCATATCTCTGATCATAAGTCAAACCTAGGTCACCCTCATCAAAGGAACGAGGTTGGATAGACTTGTCATACTGCGCCTTGACACATTGCTTGTGTGCCTCATTATCTAAGGTAGCATCTCTGCTAGTTTCATCAAGGTTATTCAAGTATAGAAATCGCTCTTCCTCTGCGGAAGTGTCTGGGAGAAGTTCGACGGGAAGTTTCAAGGATGGAATATGACATTGAATCGGCAAGAAAGCTTCTAGTCCATAGACAATTTGGGAAGGTGTGAAACCGGTAGCTGTTTTCATTGAAGTTCTATAAGCCCAAAGAACGAAGAAAAGAATATGGTGCCAGTTGGATTTATGGTCTCCAAGCATCCGACGAAGCATCATTTTCAAAACTTTGTTAATGGCCTCGACCTGATCATTAGCTTGCAGATAATAGGGCGTAGAGTTTTCATGACAAAAACCTAGCTTGGCACTTAGTTCCTCCATCATTTGATTACGAAAATGTGATCCGTGATCAGTAACTATGGACTATGGGACTCTGAATCTTGCTATCACATGATTGAACAGGAAGAGAGCGGCAATCTTACCGTCCTCTGCATATGTAGGCATGGCCTCAGCCCATTTTGTAAAATAGTCAATGGCTACAATGATGTAACCATGCCCCCTGGCTGAGGTAGGCTTACAATGCATACAATCGATCCCCCATTTGGCGAAAGGGCCAATGCCAATGACGGGTTGCAACGGAGCAGGATAAGTGCGCTTTTTTGGATAAAAATGTTGACAGGGTGGGCATTTCTTAACATCCTCGTGACAATATTTAAATACTGAAGGCCAAAAATAGCCATTGTGAAGGATTTTCTGGGCTGTAGCCATCCCAGATAGATGAAATCCACATGCTCCAGAGTGGCAATCATTCAAAACTTGTTCAGCTTCCTCATGGGTAAGGCATCGCCGGAGAATGGAATTGATACCACATCGATACAAGGTGTCACTCAAAATGAGGTAGTATTTTACATGGTGACGGATACGGTGGAAATCGTCACGGGATAGAGTGGGATGAAATCTTTGTGTCAGAAGATAAATGAGCAAATATCCATACCATGGGTCAGTAGTTCTTACCAGGAATAGGAATTCATCCGGGAATGAATCACTGGGATCAGATTCCATCGAAGCACAGGGAAGATCACACATGAGCTCAGCAAAGACCAGGTATTTCTTTGATGTAGCTTTGGCAAATTCCAGATCAAACTCTTGTAGGATGACTATCCATTGGGAGTACTTTCCCCTGAGCACCTGATGAGTCAGGATGTAATACATAGGGTTCTGGTCTGCCAATATGGTGGTTGTGCGGAGCAAAATGTAGTGATGACATTTATAAATAGAAATGACTGTGGACAATGCTAATTTCTCCATGCGTGAATATCATTTTTTGGAATCCATGATATTCTTACCAGCATAGTAGATCACGTGCTCTTGACCGTCGGGATTCTCCTACACCAAAACCATAGTGATGGTAGTAGTGGAGGCAGCAATGTATCAGAGAAAATCCTTTGAATAATATGGGGGGTGTATCATGGGTGAATGATTCAGAGCATGTTTGAGATTATCAAAGGCTCATTGGGCTTGGTCATCCCAAAATAATGGAGTGCCATTCTTAAGGAGATGCATATAACCATTTGTTTTCTCTGCAAAATTGCACACGAAACGACAGAGAAAGTTTTCCTTCCCTTACAAACTTTGGAGTTCTAGAAGGTTGGTTGGGGCTGGTAGAGCTAAAATAGTTGTAATTTTCAATGGATCTATCTGGATGCCATCCTTAGAAACCACAAAACCTAACAGGCGTCCCGTCTCAACGCAAAAAACACATTTATGAGGATTGAGCCGTATGTTATAATGACAACATCTCAGGAAAATGTCTCTAAGATGACTAGGATGGTCCTCCTGTCACTGTGAATGAGCTGGGAGGTCATCAAGATACGGTTCAAGAATATGTTTTATATCATGAAATGCATAGGACATAGCACGCTAGAACATGGCTCCAGTGTTTTTCAGGCCAAATGGTAACTTCCTGTATGCAAAGCTTCCCCATGGGAAAATGAATGATGTCTTGTGTTGATCAGTGGGTAAAATATCAATGTGATTATAACCTAAAAATCCATCCATAAATGAAAAGATGACACTTCTGGCATAGTTGTCGATAATCTGGTCGATATGTGGAGTGGGAAAGTTGCCTTTGGGACAAGCTTTGTTCAAATCTCTGAAATCAATGCAGAATCTAATGGTGCCCTACTTTTTATTGACAGGGACAACGTTCGATATCCATTTTGTTAGGGGTACAGGATAAATAAACCCTGCTTTTAGAAGCTTCTCTATTTCAACTTTGATAGCGAAAGCTTTCTGTGGATGGACTTGCCTTAGTTTTTGCCTGACAGGTTTTGCAGTGGGATAGGTTTTTATTTCATGGACTACAATGGATGGGTCTATCCCTGACTTTTCTTCGTAAGACCAGGAAAAAACATCTCATAATTCTTTGAAAATTTCTCGGTATGCTTTAGATTCTTATGCTGAGAAGTTCTACCCAACATGAACATGCTCAAGGATGCCAGGCTTGGATGATATGTCAATTGAATTTTTTTGAGTAATGTTGCATAGGTTTCCTTCAGAATCTGTGTTCTGCAACAATATAGGAGTTTGAGGTGTGTTGACAATATTAGTGGAAAAAAGGGATGTAAAATCATGGTCTACCGAACTGGTGTTGGGGAGGAATGAGGATCTATGATGATGATCCTCCCATATAGGCTCATTCATACTAATGATCTCCATAATGGACTCATCGGAAGGAAAATTCTGGGAGAGATAATCTAGAATAGGAAGAGAGGGTTCTAACCAGCAGGGCAGGTGGTAAGGGTCCGAAGCCACCAAATGAAGCTCATCCGTGTGGTCATCAGAAAGGGTTTGGATAACGTTGTACATTTCTTCATGCAGACTCAACGAGGTGGAATCAAAAATTTGTTTTCCCTTTGGATCATAATCAAAAAATGAAATCATATTTACTATCACCATGTTTGTGTTAGGAGGAGTTGAAAAAAAAATCCCCATAAGGGACGAATCCTTCAGCATGCCTACCCCAATCGACTGGTAAGGAAGAGGGGACTGGCCTAACATAGGAATGTTATTAGCTGTAGAAGTAGTAACATCCGACATACAGAAATTGAGCTGGTCAATGGTGAAAATCCTCCCTAGATGCAGAAATTAGACAATTCGAAATACCATCGAATTGACAGTAGTCATGGCGTAAAACCAATTTCTTCCTAAAAAGAGTTTGTAGTCTAACAGGGCATCTAGTACTTCCACTTGAATAGAAATAGATTTGCCCCCAATCTCGGCTGAAAGGGCTGGTATGAGACCATGGGGATAGAAACCTCATCCATCAAATGTTTTCAGAGTCGTTCGTGATGTTACAAGCTCGGGAGAGCCAATGGCTTTCCAACAAGACAGGGACAAAACTAGAGTTGAAGATCCTTCATCTAAGACAGTTCTAAAGACATTCTTTCTGACTACTTTTGTTATGATTTGGAAAGCGAGTTTGTGAGGTAGTCTAGACTTATAGTTCTCTACATTGAAATGAATCAAATTAGTGTTGTTTGGGTCTAAAGCTCCTAACACAGATAACAATTTTTTGCGTTGTGTAGGACAACTTTGGAGTACTTCCAAGGTAGACATTGCACATGGTGCCTGAGTAAGATCTTCAACTACATTATAAAATTGGGCAGCTCTGGCATTAGGATTAAAAACATATTTCCTGAGATTACTCTTGGGTGGACACAAAACCATGTCGAGATTAGGTTTGTTTATGGTTAGGGGAATAGTAGACGAGGTCTCAGGAGAACCAGTAGAGGGAGCTTTTCCTGAAGAAGAATTGTCTTGTTTCTTGTCTATGGGTTTGTCATAATTCTAACTTTGAGTTTGCAAATGAATAGTGTCTGAGGACATCATGTGAATTTCCTCTGACGAACTAGAGTTTCCCTTATTAGACATGTGGTCTATCAGCTGTTGTTGAGAGGGAAACGGATTCGTGAGAACTGCAAGAGCGGGATTAGTTTTCAAAATTTGAGTGATTTCCTCACGATGAGGACACTCTTTTGTGAAGTGGTCACCTTTGCATAGCAGACATGGATATTTTTCTTTTCTTTTACCTTTATCGTTCTCATTGATGGTTGGTTTAGGATTCTCCTATTGGTTTTCAGGTTTTTTGTTTTTAGTTTTACCTTTCTTTTTATTGTTGCTGAGCGTTTGAGTACTTTGAACGGAATTGACCTCGGCGGAAACCTTGGGATTTGAAGGAGTAGGGGTGGAATTTTTGGGTTTCTTGGTAGGTTTTGCTATCGATGGGGACTAGATTAAACCAACAATCCCATCAACAGGGGTTTCTACTGGTGGCTTAGCAGGATTGGTGCTTGGGTGAGGAGCTTGAGGGATCAAGTCATACAACATTCCAGAATGGGAATAAACCAAGTCCAGATATTGGTCTAGACTAATGGATTTCTCTTCAGTAACGGCACCAGCCATAACCACATCTTAGGCGATTAGAGGAAACAAAGATTTAGTAAACCAATCAGCTAACAATTGATCTGGGATAGGAGCCTTAATAAGTCTTCTCCGCCTTCTCCACTCATGGATATGATCGGATATGTGGGTGGAGGTGTTCTTCCATAGAGAAGTTAAGATATTTGTACCCATTTCATAACGGATAGGAAGCTGAAAGTGTGTAAGAAAGATAGTTGCTAAAGAACCAAAATCCATAAACGAAAGTTGTAGAAGTTCAATGTACCATTTTGCGGCGGTATCGGTCAAAGTTCGCTGGAAGAGTCTTAAACGGACCGAATCATCCATAAGGGAGTTCAAAGAACACCACAAATGGAATGTCATGACATGGTTTTTTGGATCATCTCCCTGCTTCCCATCGAACTTTGGAATTTCCAATGGTAACTTTACCGGAATGGGAGGCCACGAGGGGTTATGTCGGATGGGATCATTAATCAACTTGGACAATTCAAGCAAGTCCAAAGTTGCTAGGAAAGGTAACCAGCGACTAGGTTGCATGTACTGGTAGTATTGATATGGCATATAAGTACCAGAAGGACCGTAAGTAGACTGATAGATAGGTTGTTGTGATGAGGAACCGTTGAAAGATCCACCCACAGGGGGTTGGTTTTCGGGATCAGGACCAGTAGGACCATTGAGGCCTCCAGGAGGAGGACCACCAGGACCATTGGGACCACTAGGGCCACTTGGACCACTAGGAGGAGGACCACCTAACCCTCTGGGACCCTTGGGAGGTAAACCTTCGGAGCCTTTGGAACCACTAGGAGGAGGGCCACCAGACCCTCCGGGACCATTAGGAGGGAAGCCACCAGGCCCCCCAGGACCTTTAGGACCATTAGGACCATAAGAAGGAAAGAAACTAGGCCCTCTAGGGTGAGGACCTCCATAAGGTGGTCCTACGGTACTCCCCGCAGTATGTATAGGTATCCCTCCCATAGCTGGAATGTAAGACCAGTTAGGTTTCCCCCATGGCATGAAAGTATTACTAGGATATGGAATTCCAGCATAAGGAATTCCTATAGGGTTAGGTTGGTAATTTACATTTCCTACAGGTACTTGATTTGTTGTGTAACCATACCCCCAAGAGGTTTGATTGGTTATAGGTTGTGCCCCCATGGGTTGACTTGAACTGGATGGGGGGTTAACCACATTCGTGTGGGTAGGAGGGACATAAAATGTAGATTGGTATATACTAGGGGTCTTTCCATGACTAGATACAATTCTAGTGACAGGTAACGTAGGTCATGTCGGGGGTTGCCCCCCGACACTAGAAGGTATTGATGAAATAGGAATTGAATGTTGTGCCCCAGGTGCGGAAGACCCGGGAGGATTTGGAACATACATAATATGGGAGGTGGTGGGGTTGGTAGTTTGACCTGGATTATGTGGAGTCACATTGCGATCTAGAATAGGTTCAATGGGTTTCATAGAATCAGCAAGTGAGCAATATCCCACAGGCCAAGGGTCCGGATTACGAGGAAAAACTATTGAATGAGGTGGTGTTGTACCCAATATGCTATCTATTTTATTTTCTAGTTCTCTTGCATGGAGAATAGTTGTTAGGTATTGTCTACATTCTTCTTCATTTGGTGAAATATCTTCAGAAGAGGTTGGACAGGTGCCAAACAAAGCAATGGCTTGACCCATAGAGGTATCCCAAAATGGAGCATTGGGACCGTAATATGGACGGGTAGTATCATCAACATGACCTTCCATGGGAGAATGGAACGAGATATTTCCCATAGAAGTTTTTTGGACCAAGGGAGGACCTTGCGAAGGATATGGATCTCTTCTTTCTGCAACCACATTTTCTCCCACTTGGGAGTTGGTAGTAGCTCCTTGGTCGATATCTTCCATAGGGTTTTCTCCTGAAACAGGAATAAAATTAGGTGGAAAGCCCCATACTCTTCTGGACTGTCTTAATTCATCTAGTTTATACAGTTCCTATCTAACCTAGGGTCTCAAAACTAGAAAACACACCAAAAATTTCCCTACTCAAGCTATAGGCCAAACAAGCAAACTTAAATGACAGGAGGAGTTCAGATAGTCAGGTCTCTCACCATGATTGTCAAGAAGGTGCCACTTGCGATATACCTCAAGGGTACATGTGTAGAAATCTTCCGGAATGTTGTTTTCGGTGTATAGCTCCAAGCAAGATGGCCAAATTAAGGGCTTTTCTCAGATAGATAAGGTATCCTAGTGGGGTCTCCCAATATACGCAAGGTATGTGGGAGCTCAAATCGGTAGTAGTGTTGTCTAATGCATAACCGTTCACAAGGGACCTTCCTATATACAATCGATTATGTGAAGTACCTTTCTATATGCCTCAAGGGTACTTGAAAGGTCGTTCAATATACCGATGGTACGTGGAAGAACCGCGCGAGTCCCGGGATGTAACGTGGACGAGTAACGACATCTCCTACTCTTAACGACACCCAAACACATCTCTATCCTATCACTCAAATTGCTATGTAAATTTTAAGCCTATAACTACTGTTAATTTTAAAGTGGACGATTAGGTGAATGCATGGAATTTTGACAGAAAAGTAAAACCATGCAGAATGTAGATGCAAATATTTCACTTTATCGTTCGTGGTATGCCTACTTACGGGAGGGAAAGAGAGTATTTTCTTTTCGTTTTGAAAACCAAAAATTCCCAAACAACTACTTTGAACAAATCAAATCCAAAGACAAGCAACACATTCCAAATTCATTTTTCTTTTTGAAAGCAATCAAAGGGGTAAGAGTCTCTTTTCCTAAAAGAAAAACAACAAGCACTCTACATACACATGCACTCTATTTTTTCAAATTTTCTTTTAAACATAGATAGATCTAACTTAAAACTACACTATTTTTTCTTTTGATGAGATAGTACTAATGCAATAGAGACAAAAGAACAAAAAGAACCTGAAAGCTTGTGAGGCTAATCAGATATCCAATGCCCTATGCTCACTAATAATAATGACCTAATCTCAATAATAATAAAAAATCTTTTTAATAAGCAAAAATAAGTCCTCTATGGAAAAAATGAAATTAAGATGATAAGTAAGTGGTTTTTCTTTCAGTCTTTATAAATGAAACAAAAAGAGATCTAATCTGAAACCTAAGCTTTCAAAATTTCCTTTCCAAATCACAACCAACAAGCATGAAAACACACAAACAACCAACAAGCCTAATCTAGCTTTTGAATTATTCAATGAAACCAATTTTTACCACAAAATTTCAACCATGAGCATACAGATTCAAACACACAAGCTTGATAGTGCAAGGCTGAAAGCAAAAAAAATCCAACTTTTTGCAAAAAATGACAAAAAACAAGTTCTGGAACAAGGCATACCTGGCACCGCGTTGGAGGGGTCTAGACAAAGCGGTTCTAGACGAGTACCGCTCCTCGCTAATGAGGTTCAGGTGGTGGCACCGCTTATGTCTAACAGAGATCAGGCGGTGGCACCACTTCTTGCCAACAGCACATGTGTGGTTTCCTTAATGTATCCAAAACACAAGGAGAATGAGAATTCAAGTTAAAAATTGATCAAATCAAGGTAAAGACTGATGAATTGACAGTAAAAAAGAGCATATAAGGTTAAAATAGTTCAGATCTAAACAGATCTGAAATTTTTAAACCAAAATTCACTAAGTCAGATGGCAGATTTGACTGAAGAGAGTTAGAAACTGGAGCCTAGATTTGGACAAGGATTCAAAGACTGAGGAAGATCAGATCAATTGAAATTTGCTTTGTTCCCCAGTGGAGTTGCCTGATTTGTAATCAGGAATAATGCACCTTCTGTGGACAGAAGTTGTTCCTCTGGTCTGAATGGTTCAGATCTAGAACAGATGAGTGAATAACTCGGTTGAGGACCTTCCCTGAACATTATAGAATCCTGGAATATAACTCTGACGAAAGACCTGTATACCTATAAGACATATCAAGCATACAAAGGTATCAAAGCTACCAAAAAACATCTACACATCCATATTAGTGACTAAGGAATCCAATAACATATATGTGATATTTACACAACAAACATGTGGGAAGGAAATCAACTTTGCATTAGAAAATAAATGAACATCTTACAACCATGTGCCTTAGTGTCGAGACACTCCTTCACAAAACTAACACCTTGTCCCCGATATCTCCAACTTGCTCCACAATTGCTCTCTGATGGATTAGGCCAGGGTATCAATTCAGCATCATAACTCTACTATTCTTCTCCTCTCCTCAAGTATGGACATGAGCTTGTATTTATAAGGCTCCATGGATAGGGATAGTTGAGAGAATTGTGGGTGAGGTGGCTCTAAGATCCTACCAAGAGGGATCTTGAGCTCAACTAAACCATATTGATAGGGATCAGGGAGGACATGAGGCTCAAGATCTAGAAGCCTCGAGAAACTTCTCTTTTTCTCATTTTACCTAGGGTACCGCTTTTGTTCTCTTATGACAGAGCGGTTTAGGTGAGAACCGCTTCAAAGACAAAGCACTTCCACAGTGGCAATGCTTCTCTATAACAGGACAAAGGTGGTGCTGAGCAAGGTACCACTCATCAGCCAAAGGGTAAGCGTGGTGCTAGGTTTTTTCAAGTAGAATTGATATCCAGAGCAAGTTTTCGCTCTGAGTTTTGGGATTTAGGGAAAACATAGGGGTTAAGGATCTCATCACATGATGGTGACAAGATTTAGGTATAACACATACCCCTCATAACTCACTAGTAAAGTCCGGAGATAGACCTACATGATAGGGGGTGTATGTGAGAATTCTTAGTAAAAACGTTGAAGGGGATTGGTTGTTACTCAAAGTCAAGTTTAAAGGGGGGGTTGTTAGGGTTAACCTTGACATGGTAATGAGTCAAAGGTGGTTTAGGTCTAGCACAGTTTTTTGGGCCCATGGTATTTTTCGATGGTATTACATGTAAAGAATCCTTTATAATTTTGTAGGAGGATCCATTGTGAAGTGTCCTCGAGGTGAGTCGTGGCTAGCTCACTTGGCCTGACTTGGCCAGTTTAGGTCAATTGGATATAATAGATCTATTATGGTGATTTTTCCCGGTTTTGGGTTTTCCACATAAACATTATGTGTCTATCTTAAATGTGTTTCTATGTGGATTTGTGTTCTCTCCTTATTAATTATATGTATTAATTCATAAGAATTGGTATCAAAGCTCATGGTTGGAGATCCTTGCGTCCATAGTTTTTGTACCTTGGTTTTAGTTAATATGTTGTGGGGTGCATGTTCGATGGTACCCGACACCCTAGTAGTTTTTTTTGGGTTCCTGGTTTGAATGTAATTTCCCTGTGTGCTAGAAACACAATATACCCCTCTTATGTGTAGAGAAGGGGTGTTGCATTAAGTGTGGAATGAACCAGTGGGTAGGTACAAGGGTGGAGGATGTACTTGTAGCTTATCTTGATGTGGATCAGAGAGGTTTAGTATTCAATTGGGGGAGTAATGTGAGATAGTTTAACATCAGTTGTGGGACCAAGATTGATGAGCCATGTATGTGAAGACAATTCCTAGAAAATCGAGGCTTAGAATGGTTGAGGACCCGTGTAATCCGGTAGATGGATTTTTTTATATGGATTTCAATAACAAGGTTGGATGCATATACAAAAGGAGCATGGAATAAAATGAGTGAGCATGTAAAAGCGAGAGGTTGTAGCAACAGATGGTGATGGTGCAGTCACCATGAAGAAACATGAAAAAAATTAATGGAGCAGTTTGCATGTAAATGGGAATATAGTTGTAAGACCCAGTAAGGCATGCTTACCCCCGATAACTCATCGGTAAAGTCAGTAGATAGACTTAGGTGATAGGGGGTGTATGTGAGATTCCTCAGTAAAACTTTTAGAGAGGTTGGTGTTTACTGCAAGTCAAGTTTAAAGGGGGGATTGTTAGGGTTAACCTTGACGTGAGAATGACTCAAAGGTGTTTTAGGTCTAACACATGTTTTTGGGTCCATGGTATTTGTTGGCCATTCATTTTTTTCCATGGTATTTGGTGTTCCGTGGTATTTGGTGTTCCATGGTAATTGGTGGCCCATGGTATTGTCCCATGGTATTACATGTAAGGAAGGATTTATAAGGCTCGAGGAGGCTCCATTGTAAAGTGGCTTGGAGGTTAGTAGTGGCTAGCTCACTTGGCCCAACTTGGTGATTTTAGGTCAAGGAAGATAATAGATCTATTATGGTGGTTTTTCTCGGTTTTGGGGTTTCAACGTAAATATAGTGTCTGTCTTAAATGTGTTGCTATGTAGAATTTTTCTCTCTCATGTATTATTTAATGATGCACATTAAATCCTAAGAGGTGGTTAGTGGATGAGCAACATCTGAGTTATTTTCAATTCATGTCTAGGTACATTTTGGATTTCATAGCTCCATCATGTATCTTATCAACATAGCAGGTTCTTAGGTGAATTATGGATCACTTTGGGAGAGAATGAATACCCAATTAAGGTATTTCATTTCATTTTTATCCCCACACTAGCATATAAATTAAGTTTTCAACCATATGTTGATACAATTTTTTGAGGGGGCACAATAGCAAGCATGCACATGTATGGGATGAGTAGTTGGTGTGCATCCAACACACACAA
>LPNX010535006.1:462404-481750 GCA_001517045.1 Pseudotsuga menziesii | reverse complement strand
GGGGGGGGGGAGGGGGAGGGAGAGAGGGAGAGAGGGAGAGAGAGGGGAGTTGAGGAGTTTGTGGTTCTTAGCCTTCTAGCTAACCCCCTCATTTGAACCATTTTCCTATTTGTCTAGGCACCACAAAGGGAAAAGGGTTATTTGGTCAATATTGAGAGGAATTTGTACTCAAATTCTCATGTGAATACTAAGAACATAATAGAGAGATAGGGGGTACTATAATCTACACATTTGTGACAAGTGAATAGTCTTTATTGAAGCCAACTGAATGTTGTTTTTCCCATTTGGGTTTCTAGGGAAAATCATTTGTATCTTTGTGTGACAAATTTCTCTAAATTGTGTGTGGGTTAGGTAGCTCTTGTTTGTATTTAAAATGAGGCCTGAGATTATTGTAATGTTTTAAAAGTGAATTCCCAAGTGTATTTATGCTAGTTACACTTATAATTTCCTTCTCCATTAGTATTTAATGAATGCTAGCAACTTTAATATATTACCCACTATCCATTTTCACAGAGATTAGAGATTGAAGGCTATCATGTTCTAGCTATAATTGTAAATTATTAAATAAGTTGCTAATTCTATTTTTTAGGAGGGAATTGAAGGAATATGGAGACCATTGGTTGTTGGACCACCGTACTTACCATATTTCTTGATCCAAAAGGTCATACTCTATATGGAAGGTTCTCCTTGAGACTACACACAACTCGTATGAGTTGTACATTAAATGGGATGTCATTTCTCTCACCCCCTTAGTGCATGCAACTGGGTTGGGTATTATCATAGTTATTTGACCATGAGTTGAGTGGTGGTTTAGTCCATCAAGGCAATGGTTAAGTGAAATCATGGGTTTTTTAAGTTCTCTTTCCTCCCATCAATTTTGGTATTTTGTGGTTCAAGTCATTTGGATTCTTATATATGTATCCATTTACTTGGAAGGAATGCTTTGCATAAGACATGGCATTCCTTTGTTAAGGCATTGTGCACTATATTATATTACCATTGAAAGCTTCATTCATGGCACTCCATTTACTTAGGAAGAGTGTGTGCATGTGTGTGTAAATTAGCATTGAAATCTTCATAAATTCATGATACTCCATTTACTTAGAAAGAATGTGTGTGTGCGCACGCATGCACACCTTATTACCTTTGAAATCTTGATCCATGACACTCCATTTACTTAGAAAGAATGTGTTTGTATATGTGCTTGTATGGGTGTGTGTGTGTGTCCATGTTTGTTCTATTACCATTGAAAGCTTCATTCTTGACACTTATTTATTTAGAAAGAATGTATGTGTATAGACCAATCCATATCTACCATCTTTGAAAAAGATTTTTGTGAAATACAAAAATACATCTCCTAATTATAATTTTATTATTCTTAATAAAATTACAATTTAAAAAAATAATCACAACTTTAAATTTAAATTCTTGTAAAAATATTTAATATAAACTAAAAATATGAAAATTAATAATTTAAATTGTGATAATTTATTTAGCTATTTATATTAGTCATGCACATATTATTCTATTTCCCTAATATGATATGGTACTCTAAAACTCTCTCAATTTTGCATGTTGTATGCTGTATGTGACGAGAAACCACTAAATTATCAATAATATAAAAGTTTTCTAATTTTTTTATTATTTTAAAGTGAACGTATACAACAAATGTGATATATTTCACTTACCTAACATTAAAAACGTCACTATAAATTATTAGACCTTTACATGCATACCAATCAATCAATCAAATGAGTGCTGTAAAGATCAATTGATTTCTTCAGACTTAACCAGTCTATGTCCGTATTTTTGTCTTCTAAAATTTTCTTGCGCGTGCTTTGGTTGGTCAATGGTCGGTAGATGCTCTTGATTTATGAAATATAATTAGAAATTTATAATGAAGCTAGCATCTAATATTTGATGTTTTTGTGTCTTAAATGAGTAATTGAAGTTTTTGTGTCTTAAATAAGTTAATTTATATTTATTTACCGATAAACCCTATGGATTACTATTGATCAAGCTATACATACCTTTCAACTTCTAGCCTGTACTTGCATTTTAAAGGCAGAAGAAGAATAGATGCTTATCTTAAGGTGCTGAGGGTGAGACTCGCTCATAATAGGATGGCTCTCTCTTTTTATGAAAGTAATTTTTTGGGGGGCTTAGATGGTTTTTCTATTCAACACTGACGGTGATCTTGATCTAGGTTTTAAACCTATCTATCTTTTTTATATAAATTTTAGCAATTGAAAAAAAACCTAACCCACCGTAAAATTTCTGTTGGACGTAATAAGTTCGTATGTCAAAATGAGTGGCCATACGTTTGAAATCAGGGTCAGAGTCTTCAACCGCTCAGTCAATTTTCAATGAAATATACGACCAGGAATACGGAATTAGTCAAAAAAAACTTAAGAGGTCTACTTGGCGTGTTGACTTTGCAGTCTCCTCCACCCGTTTTCCTTGAAGCCCATTCTCTCCAGATTGCATCTCCTCCGTTTCTTAATATATTTGCAAAACCCTTCTCGCCTTTTCTACAATCGCCTCTTCTGTTCAGTTGAAATCTCCTGTCATTCAGTTTTATCTCTGACGGAAGAGCAGAGCATGAGAATACGTGTTCAATGCCTCTCACTGTTCATGTTTGTGCTCTTCTCCTCTTCATCATGTTTCGGCACTCAGTACGAGGATTGCCGTTCTCAGACATCTACATGTGGAGACGTTGAATTCGGTTATCCTTTTGGGATTAATGGCAGCGGCTGCGGTGACCCTGACTTTCAGTTAGAGTCATGTGATTACGAGAGCCATACTCTGATCAATATTGGTGGAACTGGAAACCAATATCACATATTGGAGTCCTCGTTCTTGGTTGATAGCAGCACATATAAAATATTGACCATTGTTAACGACAATGTGTGGGGCGGTAAATGTAATCTTTCAGGTAACTACTCTCAATTCTGGACCTCTGGCTCTCCTTTTCATGTTCTCGATACATACACTAATCTCACGCTTTGGAAGCCCTGCCATCAAGTTGCCGAGAACATTAGTGGAGTACCAGTGTCGTATAATTTGAGTTTATGTGGCAGTGATTGGTACTACAGTTTGGATCCCCATTTAAATTTAGAGGGGACTTTCTGTAAAGTATTTCAACTGCCAATGAAACAGAACTTTTCTCGGCAGCCCATTGATAATACGACTTTACTAGCTCAGGGTTTTCAGGTCACATGGAATGTCGACCAGAACAGAAAAAAAGGCTGTGAAGCTTGTTTGAATAGTAATGGGAATTGTGGTTATAGCATATCAAAACGGACAATGTTTCTTTGCTATTGTGGCGATGGCACATCTCATCCAGACAAATGTCCCCTCAATGGTAGGTTTCCAGATCGCCTTCTACAAATAAGTGTCTGAATCCTTCACCTTCTGTATCAGTTTCCTGATTTGTCAAAGTATGCAATATTCTCTTACGAATAACTGTGGACATTGCAGGTACTCAACATACAGGACATCGAAACATGCCAGCTATTATAATAGGTAAATATGAATTCTTCATATTCCGTCTCTCCGTTTTAACCTAATATATGAATTGCATTTTGTTTCCATTAATTTTATGTTTTGGGTTGGACGAAGATCGCATTGATATGAATCTGTTTCATTCCACTCCAGGTTGCTCCGTGGGAGTTGTGCTGGCAGCAGTAGTACCAGTACTGTTCTTATCGTTGTATGCAAAGAGGAGAAAACCTCCTCCTGGTAGCTCGACTTCAAAGGTTGAGAAATTCCTAAAGCAATATGCTTATGATATGCCAACTAGGTATACACACTCTCAACTCAAGAAGATCACAAACAACTTTGCGGAAAAGTTGGGAGAAGGAGGTTATGGTGTGGTGTATAAAGGAAAGCTTCAGAATGGAGCTTTAGTGGCTGTTAAGATTCTGGACAGGCAAAGACACACCGAGACCCAATTCATGAACGAAGTGGCAACAATTGGATGGGTGCATCACTTCAATTTGGTTCGGTTGTCGGGGTATTGTTTTGAAAGCATTACAAGTGCTCTGGTATATGAGTATATGGTTAATGGATCTCTCGAGAAGTTTATATTTACTGAAGAAAAGAAGGAGCAAGTCTTAAGTTGGGAACAGTTGTATTCAATTGCTTTGGGTGCTGCTCGTGGAATTGCATATTTACACCAAGATTGCGAGAAGCGCATCATACACTTCGACATCAAACCTCACAACATATTACTGGACGCCGATTTCACACCAAAAGTTGTTGATTTTGGTCTTGCAAAACTTTGTGGGAAAGAAGACGACCATATATCAATGACGGCCGGCAGAGGGACGCCTGGATATGTTGCGCCTGAATTGTGTGACCAAGGTATGGGCCCTGTTACTGATAAATCAGATGTTTACAGTTTCGGAATGCTTTTGCTAGAGCTTGTTGGGGGGAGAAAGAACATCAATTGGAAGGAGAGCCGTTCCAGCCAGTTTTTCTTTCCCGATTGGGCTTTCAAGCTGCTCCAGACTGGGGAGTTAGCGAAGAGATTGAGAGGAGAAGGAGAAGTAGAACTGGATGCAGAAGATGAGCAGAAGGCGAGGAGACTCGCAAAAGTTGGATTGTGGTGTATTCAATACAACCAGAAAGATCGTCCTTGCATGAGCAGGGTTGTTCAAATGCTGGAAGGAAATGGAGACGATATACCAAATCCTCCCCCATGTTTCAATCCCCCAGTTACATCTGGAAAACCTCTACTGTTATCCATGGAAAGATCTTCTTCATTTTAGAATCAATGTTTGATAGCAGTTTATTTAAACCAAATGTTTGTATCGTTGCGAATTTTATGCTTCTTAGATAATTAGTCATTTTATTTAAAGGAGCGGGGTTTGTACAATAAATAGGAGGAAGTACAGAGATGTCCCAAAAAAAAATTTAAATGTAAGCCAAAGAAGCTAACATAAATGTAATATGGCCACTGACGAAATGAAGAAATTACCTTTATTTGATGATGTCTTTCATTAAGAAAGTGTCCAAAAGTTAAAAATATGGATCATTATGGCCACGTAATAAAATTGTATACCCTCGTTTGTTTGGAAAGTAAACCATTTCCAAAAGCCAAAAACATGGATGTATTGTGAAGCTTGTTTGGGCTTTATAGGTTGGAAGGTTAAATAACAACCTCTCAAAAGTTAAAAATGGATAGATAATATTAGAAAGTCGGGAAACACTTCACCTTCCCCCTGGGTTGCCAATATTGCAGGTTTCAAGAAAGATGCATCAAGAAAATTTGGTTTATTTCTCTCTATTCCGCCTTACCACTTCAATGAATTCCGATTTTTAATGAGACTTTTATATAAAGGTATACATTCCTGCCCATAATTTCAATGGTTGTCCTTCAAGTTGCAATTATTTCCACGTCAAAGTTGCCTTATTTTCACTCGTAATTTATGGAGATTTGATTATGTTATTGTCCAGTCTTTTCAAGTGATTTCGAAACTTAAAATAATTTACATCAATCTGAGATATGATTATGTTATTGTCGAGTCTTTTCAAGTGATTTCGAAACTTAAAATAATTTACATCAATCTTTTTTGGGTCGTAAAAGTGGTCCCATAGTATTCTATGGTCAATTTATTTTTAAATAAAAAAGAACAAGATAAAAAGTAGCAGGGTGATGTTTAATGTGTATTTGTAGTCGGTGGCAATGTTGAAATTTTACATTTAATTAAATGTTTTTTACTTATTTTAAATAGTCTAAGTGGAAAACTATAATATATTGAATTCCTATTTTTGATTTTGATTTATTTGATAAATTTATTTTTGTTGAGTAATTAATTTTTCAATTCTTGTATCAGAGAATTCAAGTAAGTTGCAGAGATTGTCCTTGCACTTTTTGAAGATGCCCTAGTCAAATCAGATCAGATTAAGTAAATGGTCGTTCAACCACCATCAATTAGGGAGTAGTATATCAAACGACCAAAAGCCACTTAGTCCGAACCCGACATACCAAAAATTGTTGAAAGTGTAATTTTTGTTATTGTTTAAATGGTAATTTAAATCGTTTGGGTAGCTCCAGAATTTGCCATTTAATTTAGGCAGGCACTGGTTGATTGCTCAAATAGCAAAATTGCAAAAACAAAATTTCAATCAAATTTTGATGGGGGAAAAATGAGAGGTTGGGAATGGTAAGTTTTAGTTAGACTTTACCCTACCCCATCAATTAACTTAGTCCACAAAGCATTTTGTAAGTAAATTATCAAGAGTATTACTGGCATTGAAGTTTAATTGAAGTCAATATGAAGATAGGAGTAATTGCACGGCTTCCAGTCTCGATAAATATTTAATTTTGTATCTACCAATTAACTGTCAGAGAAATTTTGAGTGAAGACTAAAGAGGAAATGAAATATTGAGCTCGGAAGGTTCGATAAATTTATCTTAAAAACGAATCGAGTGATGACATGTGGCAGCAGCAAAGAGGATGTCAACGTAAAGCATGGGAATTATGAACAAGAGTGCAATGGAGAAACGCCAATGAAGAAGCCCCAATATCAAATCGGAAGACAACACATGGAAGCATGAGAGTGGGCATTCGCCAGATTTATAAACAATGTGTTCATGTGGAAGGTTTGACTGGAAACCACGATGAGGTGACAAGTGTCAAAGTTCGATTAGTATTGGAGCACCCATATTAGAGGTAAAATAGGGGATGCTCAGGAGGACCCCGAGAGATATTGTCCAATAGGGAATCAAATGCGGACACATGGAAAACGCTGAGGGGCTATTAGAGTGGCCATATCAGAGGAGCTAAAAGTTGTGTTTGGGAAAAACCCAATGGAGAAGTAAGACATGACACGTGTCTGCATATTAGCGTTGTGGAAGTGTGTTGGTTAGGCGAGAGGCAATAGACACGGTATGATAGAGGAGTCCCCATGAAACAAATGTTAGCATTGTGGAGTTTAGCAGTGGAGTTGTAAAATGGAGTCACCATGACTCGTGAGGATTTCTGCTGAACAAGGCTGAAATGCATAGCCCAACAACTAGCCACAAAGTGACACGTAGCACAATTTCATCTTTTTTTGCAAAGTCGTTTGTGAAGCCCGATGGTTAATTTGAGGATGGGTCCTTGAAATATACATCATCGTGTTTGTAATGACTCTAGCCCGATGGAAAAATACGCTCACCATGAAAATTATAGTTGTGTATAAATATGTAATTTTATGTTTTAACGAAAATATGAATAAAAAGAGAGTTTCTTGTGGGTTTCGTTGTCTACTCTATGTATGTTTGTTTTATCACCTACCTTAAATTATCCATCAACACTTAATTGACTTCTCTTATCGGGAAACAGGATTCAACCCACAAGCCTAACCCCTTTCTTTTATTACTCCCTTTTTACCCTAGTTGATGGAGTGATGGCCCTTACTCACCACTTGCTGAAGCCAGGGTGTTGAGTCTCATTAGGCTTTTGCATGTTCATCCTTTCAGTTAATTGAGCATATTTATGTTAAAACTAGTGGTTTTGAAGTCATTAGTTAGTGTAACTTAGTTAAGGAGAATAAGCATGGTTAACTAAGGGTCCTTGGCTCTAGTAAAGCTTGATTAGACTCTCTTATAATGGATGAGCAACCAAATTCCAATCTCCTTCCTTTAAATATTGTTCACCTTTATTCGTTTAGGTTAATGAAATGCATCATTATTTTCTTCTTATCTGCTTCGAGTTGCTTGCTAATTTGATTTTTATTATATATCTCTTTGGTTAATTTCACTAGATTTATATGCTCAAATATTATAAGGTCACCACTCAATGGAATCCTGCAAGCATATAACATTTATCTCCCCATTGAAGTGTTACCAACAATCATCCAACACATTATCCAAATGCTAGTTTATATCTTGACAGATCTTTACCAGGACTACATCTACTCCCCATAGGTGCCACTGAGATAGGGGAGTATGTACCTTCTTAACCCATCTATTGTTACTAAGATATACTTTTTACAGAAAATTCACCAAGGAGAAACTAAACAATAAGGGTATAGTCTAAGAAAAAAAGGGGAAGAATGTTCAAATAGACGCTTGAAGACAGACACCCAACGAATCAATTCAAATTCTAAAAAACATATCTCGACCCTAGCACATGGTCATTGTAACACCCCGGTTTTGACCCTGTTACATTAGATGTATCTGATGTATATATTGTAAAGAATCATGGTGCGGAGCTAAAGGCCAAGGCCCGACCATCGATTGGTTATGCTATGTTTCAGATTGAAATTGTCACCGATGGTATATCGGGGCATGTGGCATACACATCAAGTTTTGTCATCATGTAAATATGCATCTTTAATTAAAATGAACCCCAACCAGCTACGTTCGCGGAAACTAAGTTGAGAATGTGCACGATTCTCATAAGGATAAGGGTGGGGAATGTCAAACTTTGGGGTATGGGGGGGGAATCCATGTGTCACCATCCTGTTTGATTTGCTCAACTTCCCTTGTCTTATCTAGCTACCATCTTAAACGTTCTGCTGAGTAGTTGAGGCGGTTATTGTTTGGGAGTGGGGGTGGCAGGATTGTCAGTCCTTGCCCACCTGCACACTCCACCAGCAATGGAACCTCACGTTGGGGCAAAGGAAGCGAAATCTGGAGGCTTTCCACTTTCTCCACGACGATGCTAAAAGGAAAAAAAAATGCTCCCGCACTCCCCACTCGCGACTCTCCATAGCCTGTTCATTCTCACGCATAGACATCTTTTCTGTTTGATCTCACGTAGCCAGGAGGGGAGCCGCTTATCGGTTGTCATTCACGTTTTTCCACAAAGTGTAATTTGGTGTGTTTTCCCTCTGTATTTTAGGGTTTGGTGCAAGTTTCCCTCACGCACAGGTTGGGAGACTGTATTTTCTTCCCCAGTGTGGTCCGTGTATGTTTTCCCAGTGGCTTCGTTGCCCAGGCCGGACTGTTGTTTTCCCCATGTTGTGAGTTGTGTTTACTGATACGTTTGGGACTGTTGTAATTCACTTGGGAGTCATTTTGGCCACGATAGGGCCAAGAACTACTTAGGAGTCATTTTCTGTGTAAGTTTTCCCCAGGTTGCTTGATAAACCTGGTGTGTTTGGAAACCACACAGACAGAGCTAGAGGGGTGGATTTCTTCTCCACAACCCCTGAATAGCACTGGAAGGGAAGTCAGGGCCTGAGGGACTATGTAGCAGAGAAGGGACTGATTCTTTGTGTTGGGTGTGTGTGGGTGTCTTAGAAGTCAGGCTAGTTCTAGTGTAGGTGTTCCTAGCTCTATAATGAGCTCACTAGCTTAGCATTTAGCCTTTCCCAACTCCTGGATGGCCTGATAAACCTAACCATGTTGGCTTGGTTGTCTTGTTGATGGCCTGATAAACCCAACTGTGTTGGCTTGGCTATGTTTTGTGTATCCTTGGCTATGTGTAAGCCTGCTTGTTCCTTATTTCTTGGAGAGTCATGCCCAACTCGGGGGTGGTAGCGTTGCCGAGAGATTAAGGAGCACACTGGCCTATGGTTGGGTGGAACGTTGCAGCAACGTAGCTAGTTGCGGAACGAGTTCTTTATAAGATAAGTAATCTTGTCTATTTTACTTCTACAATCCTATTTACTATTGATGATTATGATGAACATCCTGAATGCTTGTATGAACATATGTTTGCTTCTGATGTATGATAAATAATCATGTATGCATGTTCTAGTTCAAAGCATTTTGTTTCAACATTTCAGGATTTTATGAATGTACATGTTCATGGGGCTCTTATCCCGGATGGTTAACACCATGGTAGCGTCCTCTTCACCGGCTGGAGGGTCAGGGACGTTACAGTGTGGTATCAGAGCCTACAGGTTGCACCATGGGCCTCTATGGGCCATGAAACACCAGTTAGAAGAGGCAGGATTTCTTTTTTCCCAGCAGAGATCAGAAGTTATGATAGAAAACTTCCACAAAAATTTGTCTAAGTGTTTGAACTATCGGTTCATTGGAACACTTAGTGGGAAGGACTTCCTATGTAGCTGAGAGCTAGGCGGAAGCACACCCGACAGAGAACAGTTGGAAGGAAAATTACGGAAAATTTTTCTAAGTGTTCGATGTCCATCGACGAAAAATAGTTGATCGAGCGTCCACCGTTATGGATGCCTAGAGCACTAGTCTTCCGACAGGGAGAAGCTCCAACTGCTGATGTCGGTCAAAATCAGTTCCCCGATCGAAAAGCATTAGCGGATTGGGCTGCCGATAGGAAGAAGATCGAAGATGGTGTTCCGCCATTGCGGTTGCTAATGGAACTATTTCACCGACAAAAAGAAGAGAATTGAGCCGATCAAGCAGCGAAAAGGAAGACTAAAGGGAAAATTTCAAAAATTTCTCTAAGTCCTGGCGTCATCAACCATCAGATGAAGTTAGTGGATTAAACATCCGTCGTTGCAGCTAGCCAGTGAACTATCCTTCCGACGGATAGAGGCTTCAACTGCCGATGCCGCAGAGATTAGTACTTCTGACAGCTGATGAGAAGAAAGTTTGAAAATTTTGTTTAAGTATAAGGTCGTCAAAAAGTTATTGAGTATTGGATCATCGATGAATAGAAGATGGAAGAACCGATGCCGTGGAAGACAAGGCATGAGGAAAATTCAAATTTTCTCTAAGACATGAGATCATCGATTATCAGGAGGTTAGTGGTTTGGATCGTCGATCGAAAAAATTTCAATGAAGTTGACCCACCATTGTGGATGCTTAGTCAACTAGCCCTCCAACGCCGCAACAACTAGTGTTTCCGACCCCTAATAGACTTACGACTGCGAAAGACTTAAAGAGAATAGTCATTGACATCGCCGATCAGAAGTCTAGACATTTTCCCGTAGAAACTGAAGTAAGAACACTTTCTGCCATTATGGAAGCCGAGACGACTAGCCACCTGATGCACAAGACACCCGACCGCCGATGTAGCGCTTAGGCTGGTTTCATCGCCGATTGGGTTCGAAGAGTTGGATGTAGATCCGATACAGCGGAAGGAAATAGGTGAACAGTCCTCTGCGTCACCAATGCAGATCGAAAGTTTGGCGATTTTCCCGCCGAAACGCTGGAAAATTTGTGAGGAAGAGACCCAATGAAGAGAAGGAAATTTGGGATTTTCAGAAGAATTTCTCAGTAGTTTTTCAAGCACTTTTCGATTGTCTTTAGTTGGTTTTTAGCAGATTTCAGCAGACTGTCTGTGGTCATAGAACTGAATATGAAATAGAGAAAATTCTGTGTTTTAGCATAATTGTTGTTTTATGAATTTCTAGAAGAAAAGGTAAGTAATTTTGATATACATTAATATTATGCATCTAACAGTTTGCTACGAACACATTTGTAAAACTTTAGATAACTTCCAAGGGAAGTACTCCAGAAAGAACAGTGTGGTAAAGCCAGGGGTGGTTCAGTCATGAGAACCCATGATGGGTATGATGCTTGGGATTCTTACGAGCTAGCAGAAGATGCCATGGGAGAAAATGTCCGTAATGGAAATAATGACATAGAGTCTAATGGAAGGAGATTCCAGGGGACACTGTCCGAGGTTGCAGCCACCATGCGAAGTTTGATCAAAGCCCAGGAAGAGAAGCATCAGTTGAATGCTACAATGTTGCAGAGTTTGACAGACTTGCAAAGAAAGATAGACTCTGGACAAGGTACAGCAAGACCAAAAGGTAGTAAGAGCAGTACTAGGAGAAGGAGAAGGAATTCTAGTGGATCATTTGATTCTGAAGAATCCAACGGGGATTCAAGTTCTTCTTCTCATAAAAGGAAAAGAAGGAGACACCATAGGGATCGCTCTTGGGATGTATTTAAGAAAGCTAAACCTCCTACATTCGATGGTGAGGTAAAGACTAAACAAGAGGCTGAAGCTTGGCTTCTTGGGATAAAGAAGTACTTTCAAGTGCATGATTATTCAGGAAACATGAAGGCAAGAGTTGCCATATTCAATCTGAATGGAAGGGCATCCATTTGGTGGGAACACTTCAAGCAAGTAAATAGGATCAATGAAAGGAGACTTAAGTGGAAATAGTTCAAGAAGTATTTCAAGCATAAATACCTCTCTGATAGGTATTATGATGACAAGATTAAGGAATTTCATGAGCTGAGATTGGGACAGCGGACCATGGAAGAATATGCAAATAATTTTTTGGAGCATGGAAGAATAAGCAATAAGGAAGGCTAAGTATTGCTATGAGAAAAACAAAGGTAAGTCGGATTACCATAAGGCATGGAAGGACAAGAAGAATGAGAAGCTTGACTGAAGAAAGAAATGTTTCAAACCTTCTAACTTCAGGAATCAGCAAAAGGAGCCATCTCAAGCTGTGAGTAAACCAGTTGGAATGATAGGAGAAAAGCCTAAAGATCCACAACAGAATAGAGGGCCACTTCAATGTTGGAAATGTGGAGGACCCCACATGCACAGGAATTGTCCACTCGAGAATGAGAGTGCAAGGCCAGCTTATAACATTCAAGAAGCAGAAACAATGGGTCACGTAGCAAGGGCAGTCCCTAGGATTTATGTAGCATTGGAGGACCGCCAAGCAGATCACCAGTCAACTATGGTTGAAGTAGTAGGTAAGATTGTTGAGCAATCTGTTTCTATTTTGATTGACCCTGGTTCTACTCACAGTTACATTACTCCTAGAGTAGTGGAGATTTGTGCTTTTAAGAAAGTAAAGCATAGGAAGTCTTGGTTAGTTCAGCTAGCCATTGGAACTAAGAGAAAGGTTAGTGAAGTGGTAGAGAAATGTCCATTGGTCATGGATGGATTGGTCACTTGTGTAGATCTGAATGTTCTACCACTTGGTTCCTATGATGTTCTCATTGGAATGGATTGGTTAGAAGCTCACAGGGTGAAGCTTGACTGTTACAATAAGACTTTCAAATGCACGAATGAAGAAGGGGACCTAGTAGTTGTGAAAGGTATTCCAAAGGTGATTTCAGTAAGGTAGGTTTCAACAATGCAGTTAAAGAAGTTCTGTAGGAAGGGTTTCCAGTTGCATGCAGCTCATATTTTGGAGACATCAGGAGATGAAACTCCTAGGTTTGAGGACTATCAGGTGTTACAGGAATTCAGGGATGTGTTTCCTAATGAGATTTCGGGGCTTCCTCCAAAGAGGGACATTGATTTCACAATTGAACTTGTTCCAAGAGCATACCAATGTCCAAGGCGCCCTATAGGATGAGTACACCAGAGATGCTAGAATTGAAGATGAAACTGCAAGAGTTGTTGGAAAAGAAGTATATCCGACCGAGTGTGTCTCCATGGGGAGCACCAGTTCTGTTTGTAAAGAAGAAAGATGGTACACTCAGGTTGTGTATTGATTACAGACAATTAAACAAGGTTATTGTGAAGAATAAATATCCTTTGCCTAGGATTGATGACCTCTTTGATCAAATGAGAGGAGCAAAGGTATTTTCCAAGATTGACTTGAGGTCTGGTTACCATCAGGTGAGAATCAAGGATGAAGACATCCATAAGATAGCCTTCAGAACAAGGTATGGAAATTATGAGTTTGTAGTGGTACCATTTGGTCTCACACATGCACCAACTACATTTATGTGCCTTATGAATAGTGTCTTCAGCAGATATCTGGACAAGTTTGTTCTTGTTTTCCTTGATGTCATTCTTGTTTATTCTAAGAATGAGAAAGAGCATGAAGAGCATTTGAGATTGACATTGCAATTGCTCAGGGAACATCAACTGTATGCAAAACTGAGCAAGTGTGACTTCTATAGAGAAAAAATTCAGTATCCAGGTCACATTATCTCAGAGGAGGGTATATCTATGGACCCTAAAAATATTGAAGCCATTATGAATTGGCCTACTCCAAGAAATGTGACAGATGTAAGATCTTTTATGGGACTTGCAAGATACTACCGGAGGTTCATTGAGGGATTCTCCAAAGTTGCACATGCCATCACTTCTTTGCAGAAGAAGGGGATGAAGTTCGAATGGACATCGAAGTGTGAAGAAAGCTTCCAGCAATTGAAGAATCTTCTCACTAGTGCACCGGTATTGAAGGTTGCATATCCAGAGAAATATTTTCTCATATGTACTGATGCATGTGGACAAGGGGTTGGAGGAGTCCTTATGCAGGACAACCACGTAATATGTTATGAGTCAAGAAAGCTGAAGGAGCATGAGAAGAACTATGCCACTCATGATCTAGAGCTTGCAGCTATAGTACATGCTCTCAAGATGTGGAGGCATTACTTGACGAGTAGAAGATTTGAGCTCAGAATAGACCATTGTGGTCTGAAGTATTTGTTTGATCAGCCTACTGTGAATGCTAGGCAAGCAAGATGGCTAGAGTTTTTATGTGAGTTTGATTTTGAAATCAAGCAAATAAAGGGAAAGGAAAATAAGGTAGCTGATGCACTTAGCAGGAAGGTGTAGGAAATGCATGTGGTATCTCTTAGTATTTTCCAATCAGATTTGAGGCAGCAGATTGTTAATCATGTTGCTGGAGATGAATTGTATGAGCAGGTAAAAGACAAATTGCAGCAGCAAAGTCTTGAGAAGAAGTATGAGGGATATAAATTGGGAGAAGATGGACTTCTCACTTATAAAGGTAGAATTTATATTCCAAATGTAGCAGATTTGAGGAGATTTGTTATGGATGAAATCCATCAAACTCTGTACTCTGGTCACCCAGGATACCAAAAGACAATTGCTACAGCTAGAAGGCAGTACTTTTGGCCAGGAATGAAAAAGGATATGGCTGAGTACATTTCGAGGTGTATGAAATGTCAACAGGTAAAGGTTGAGCATCAACACCCTGCAGGTTTGTTGCAGCCTTTTCCAGTTCCAGAATGGAAATGGGAAGTTATTTCCATGGATTTTATTATAGGATTGTTGATGACTTGGAGACAACATGATTCCATCATGGTTGTGGTAGACAAGTTGACTAAGGAAGTGTATTTTATACCAGTTAAGTCTACGCATAGGATGGATGACATTGTAAAGATCTTCATGAAGGATATTTTCAAATTGCATGGATTGCCTAAGGCAATAGTCTCTGACAGAGATGTCAAGTTCACTTCCAATTTTTGGAAGGGTTTGTTTGCAGATTTGGGTACAAAGCTAAACTTCAGCACTGCATACCATCCTTAGACAGACGGGCAGACAAAGAGAGTTAATCAGGTGCTCAAGGACATCCTTTGCATGTACGTGATGGACAAACCAACCAAGTGGGAACATTACTTACACTTGGTAGAGTTTGCTTATAACAATGGACAGCAGGCATCCTTGGGGATGAGTCCGTATGAAACTTTGTATGGAAGAAGGTGTAGGACACCAGTGACTTGGGATAACCCAGTGAACAAGGTTGTGCTTGGGCCATAATTGCTTAGGGAAATGGAGCAAGAGGTTGTAAAGATCAGGCATAATCTGAAAGCAGCACAGGACATATAGAAAATCTATGTAGATAAGCATAGGGTGAATAGGGAGTTCAGTGTTGGGGATCATGTTTACCTCAGAGTGAGGGCAAGGAAGAGTTCCTTGAAGCTTGGAAGTTGTGCCAAGCTGTCACCTCAATACTGTGGGTTATTTGAAGTGTTTGAGAGAATAGGGCCCGTTGCATATAGAATTGCATTGCCTGCTAGCACTAGGGCTCATAATATTTTTCATGTTTCTTTGCTTAAGAGATATGTACATGATCCTAACCATGTGATAAATTGGGATGTGATTTAGGTGGAACTCGAGGGAGAGTTCCAAATCGAGCCAACGCACATCCTCGATAGGAAGGTCACAATGCTCCGGAACTGGGCCATAGGTTAGGTAAAGGTGCAATGGGAGCACTACAAACCTGAAGAGGCTACATGGGAGCTGGAGGATGCCATGCGATTGGCACATCCATTTTTGTTCAATTCTGCGGAACACTAAGGTGATACCAGTGTAGCATTTTGTTCAAATTTTGTAAAGCACTGAGGACAGTGCTATTGAAGGGGGAGGGGAATGTAACACCCCAGTTTTGACCCCACTACATTAGATGTATATAATGTATATATTGTAAAGAATCATGGTGCGGAGCTAAATGCCAAGGCCCCACCATCGATTGGTTATGCTGTGTTTCAAATTGAAATTGTCACCGATGGTATATCGGGGCATGCAGCATACACATCAAGTTTTGTCATCATGTAAATATGCATCCTTATATAAAATGAACCCCAACCAGCTACGTTCGCGGCAACTAAATTGAGAAGGGGCATGATTCTCATAAGGATAAGGGTGGGGAATGTCAAACTTTGGGCTATGGGGGGGAAATCCATGAGTCACCACCCTATTTGATTTGCTCAACTTCCCTTGTCTTATCCAACTACCACCTTAAACATTCTGCTGATTAGTTGAGGCAGTTATTATCTAGGAGTGGGGGTGGAAGGATTGTCAGTCCTTTCCCACCCGCACACTCCACCAGTAATGGAACCTCATGTTGGGGCAAAGGAAGAGAACTCTAGAGGCTTTCCACTCTCTCCATGATGGTGTTGAAAGGAAAAAAAAATGCTCCGCACTCCCCACTCGCGACTCTCCATAGCCTATTCATTCTCACGCATAGGCATCTTTTCTGTTTGATCTCACGCAGCCAGGAGGGGAGCCGCTTATCGGTTGTCATTCACGTTTTTCCACAGAGTGGAATTTGGTGTGTTTTCCCTTTGTATTTTGGGGTCTAGTGGAATTTTCCCTCACGCATAGGTTGGGAGACTGTATTTTCTTCCCCAGTGTGGTCCGTGTAATTTTTCCCAGTGACTTCATTGCCCAGGATGGACTGTTGTTTTCCCCATGTTGTGAGTTGTGTTTACTGATACGTTTTGGGACTATTGTAATTTTCTTAGGAGTCATTTTGGCCACGATAGGGCCAAGAATGACTCAGTAGTCATTTTCCCTGTTTAAGCTGTAACTGCTGATTGATTGCATGCATGCAATGGTTGGTATTTGGACTGTGTTGGGAGCAGGGATGGGGGCTTGGGTTGCTTGATAAACCTGGTTTGTTTGGAAACCACACAGATAGAGCTAGAGGGTTGGCTTTCTTCTCCCTAACCCGTGAATAGCACTAGAAGGGAAGTCAGGGCCTGAGGGACTGTGTAGCAGAGAAGGGACTGATTCCTTGTGTTGGGTGTGTGTGGGTGTCTTAGAAGTCAGGCTATTTCTGGTGTAGGTGTTCCTAGCTCTGTAATGAGCTCACCAGCTTAGCATTTAGCCTTTCCCAACTCCTGGATGGCCTGATAAACTTGACCATGTTGGCTTGGCTATCTTGTTGATGGCCTGATAAACCCAACTGTGTTGGATTGGCTGTGTTTTGTGTATCCTTGGCTATGTGTAATCCTACTTGTTCCTTATTCCTTGGAGAATCATGCCCAGCTCGGGGGTGGCAGCGTTGCTGAGAGATTAAGGAGTACGCTGACCTATGGTTGGGTGGAACATTGCAGTGACGTAGCTGGTTGCGGAACGAGTTCTTTATAAGATAAGTAATCTTGTCTATTTTACTTCTGCAATCCTATTTACTATTAATGATTATGATGAACATGTTGAATGCTTGTATGAACGTATGTTTGCTTCCATTGTATGATAAATAATCATGTATGCATGTTCTAGTTCAAAGCATTTTGTTTCATAATTTTTTATGAATGTACATGTTCATGGGACTCTTAGCCCGGATGGTTAACACCATTGTAGCGTCCTCTTCGCCAGTTGGAGGGTCAGGTACATTACAGTCATATCTTATAAAACTACAAGTCTACACAGTGTGCACAAGAGTGGGAGAATCATTGACCTGGGCCATTGATTGATTCTCTGATCAACGACATGAACTTGTTCTAGTGGGAGGATATGTCTAGTCATTAAAAATCTAAGTCGTGTGTCAAACCACATCCATCCATCGAACTTCCATCAAAATACATGGCTGCAAACCATTCACGAGGATGCAAGATAGTGAGGCCATATTATTAATCATCACCAGAGATCAATGTATCTAGATGGAGTCTTGGGGCATGAGGTGAAGGAAAGATTAACAAGGAGTGGGTTCCCTTACCAAGACCACCGATTCAGTGATAATTCCCTCCATTTTCTCGATGTCTTAGTCACTTGTCAACCATATGATTATGTTTCTCATTAGGTGTATTGTAAAAATATTCACACTAATAGATATTACACACTCAATTCCACCAACACTAATCTAAAAAATCCATTGTTCTTTAAATCCTTACCATTATAGATATTGGCATTTATGACCCCCAACATCTAAATCAAGGGAGATCCTAGCTCACTAAATCTCTCTTAGGAAATCACTATACTTTAACCCACATTAACATATCTTTTCGTGCTTCCCTTCATCCAAAATCCTAGCATCCATGCCTCAAGTTTCCACCCCATAATTCAATTTCCCTTCCCTACATCCAAAATATTAACCACCACATCTCCACGATCTTATTAATAAAGAGTATAAAAAATATTTTTAAGCCTCACAAAAACCTAAAGCAATTAATTAGAAGTGTCAAAGACAAATCCAATCTCTTTTTCTCCTAGGGTGCCTACCAAAGTCCATGTTCTAGTGGAAAATCATACATTGCAAAAATCACTAGATCCATCCAAGCTAGGATCAAAGAGTATATTGATGATTGTTATGCACCAAATGCTAAAATAGTATAAAAATATAAATAAAGAGTAACATAATTCCTTGAGAACGAAAATAAGGATATGAATAAGAATCCTCTTCAAGAAATCCACCTCTTTATACAATGTATCAAATGCACAAGACAAGATGAGACTATCCTAAAGCTAAGTCTCTCTCTCTCTCTCTCTCTCTCTCTCTCTCTCTCACACACACACACACACACACACACACAAAGGGTACAATTACAATTCTAGCCAACCAAGTAAGCCAATACTATATAATAGTACAATTGTAATGTCACAATATATATGGATTAATATGCCCCTCCCCTTGAAACAAGTGCTTTCCTTAACACTTGATTAAATCTAGATTTTTTGCATGAAAAACTCATCTTCCCATGTCATTAATTCTTTTGGAAAGTTCTTCCACTTTATGACATACTCAATAATTGGTCAATTTCATAGTTGCTTGATCCGTGTATCAAGGATTATTTCAGGTTCTAGTATCAATTTCACTTTGTCATAAATATTTGATAAAATAGTTTGAAATGGGATCTTGTCACCAATAACATTTTTTAGGAAAGAAACATTGAAGACTATATGTACACGTGAAGATGGAGGCAAATCCAATTTGTAATCCATACTTCCAACCCTCTCCAACGCCTTATAGGGACCATAGTACTTGGGTTCTAAATTATTGTCCTTCTTTTGCTTCTTAAGTGTAGC
>LPNX010535006.1:433638-448931 GCA_001517045.1 Pseudotsuga menziesii | reverse complement strand
TGGTGGTGGAGTGCTTGCCCATGGTTTTGGGAAACCATGTGGTTTAGGGCAGCTTGTTTAGGGTTTTTGCTGTTTTAGGGTTTTCCTCCTTTTTCCTCAGTATTTTTATTCCTTTTCTTCCCTTTTGGGGATTTTTGCTATTTTTAGAGGAATTTTGGTTATTTTTGGAGGAAAAAAGGGGTTTTTTGGCCTTTTGGAGGCATTTTAGGCCTTTTGGAGGCTTTTTAGTGGGATTTTCAGGGAAATATGGTAGGCAAATGGACAAATGATCCATGTAGTGAGGTAGATGAGGTAGTTAACCATTTTTGGGTGTTAACATTAAGGGACATATAATTGTATGGTTGTGGGATCAAAAATACCCAATCCCCCACTTCAAATTTCCTTTCACTATGATGCCGATTTACTTGTTATTTCATCATATTTTGTGTTTTATCCAAGTTATCTTTTAATAGTTGGAAAACCTCTTGTTGGTACTCTATGTGATCCTCCATTTCTTGAACTATAGATTTCTCTTTCAAGGATGATGTGATGGAAGGAGGATGATAGCCATAAATCTTGGCATCTTTTATGAACTATGGAAAAAAATTGTGCCATTATTCTATTAAGAGTAAACATGTGACCCATTGTGTTTGTTTATTAGATGAAAAACAATGACAATATCTTTCTAGGAATTTATTCACAATCTCAATTTTCCTCTTAGATTGAGGATGGTAAGAGGAGCTATGATCCAATTGAGTGCCCAATCAATAAAATATTTCCTTCCAAAAAATTACTAGTGAAAATTGGTTCTCTATCACTTACAATAATTTGGGGGATTACATGTAGCTTCTAAATTGTTTCCATAAATGTTGAAACTACTATAATTTCTTTAAAATGATGATAAAGGGAGCAAAATGGGCATAACTTATGAGTCAATGCATTATGACCATGATGACAATCTTTCCTTCTGACATTGGTAAAAGTGTGACTGTGATAAAATCCATAGATACCTCTTCCCAATACTGACTAGGTATGGCTAAGGGTTGTAGAAGACCTGGAGTCTTGATTTCCTCTTCTTTGTTATGTTGGCAAGCTAAACATTATTCCACAAACTTTTGGACATCAATTTTAATACCTTCTCAGAAAAATCCTTCTTTATCCTATGGTAAGTTTTCAAGAACCCTAAATGTCCTCATACATGAGAAGTGCGCAATTCCAAAAGGATCTTTTGTTTGAGTTGAGAATTCTTACATACATATAAATGATCCTAGTACCATAGTGAAACATTATTCTAACATAAATTTATCTACTGAACTAAATTATTCTTGTATTTATCGAATTATCTTGCATTCTCTCTGATCTAGTTTCCATTATGTCATTTGCTTCTTCCACCCAAGCATATTGCATAATGGAAATAACACACAATAATCCCTCTATGTCATCTTATTTTCTTGAAAGTGAATCTTCCACCACATTCTATTTTCCATTTTTGTAAATAATTTATAAGTCATAACCTATAATCTTTGTAACCCATTTTGGTTGCTCTTATGAAGATAATAATCGTTCCAAAAAGTACTTAGTAATTTCATGATTTATTCTTACCTTGAAGTGTCTTCATGTTAGGTAAGGCTTCCATTTATGAATTTCATGCAGTATGGGAAACATTTCCTTTTCATAAATTAGTTTAAGTGTTTTCCTTTAAGTTTACAACTTTCAAAGGAAAGGGGCCTTCCTTCTTGCATTGAAACTACACCAATGACATGCCCTAAGACATCACATTGCACAGTAAAGGTTTTTGTGAAGTTGGGTGTGGTTTATACAAAAGTTGTGCACATATCCACTTTAAATTTTTTCAGAACCTTTAGTTGCTTTTTGAGTCCAAGATAATTCATCCTTTTTCAAAACCTTGTTAGAGGTGCTTCTATTTGACCATAATTCTTGACGAACTCGTGGTAGTAACCTGACAATCCTAATAATCATTTAACATTATTCAATGTTTTAGTAATTGGCCATTCCATGATAGCCTTAATTTTTAGGGTCCAATGATTTTATGACCATGTCAAGATGTTGTACATTATCTTCCCAAGATTTTCTACAGACTAGAATATCATTAAAAATTACTAACATAATTTTTTGAGGAAGGGTTTAAAAATAGAATTCATCAAGCTTTGAAATGTGGAAGGTGCATTGGTAAGGTCAAATGGAATAAAAAAAAATCGTAATGACCTTCATGTGTTTTGAAGAATAGTTTGATAATGTCTATTGGTATAATTTATGTCTTTTAAATTTCCAATATTTAATTATTGACCAGGGTAGGTATACTTAGAGTTGTGGAAAAATATATGCCAAGGCAGAAGGAAAACTAGAATGTTTGTTAATGAGTTTTACAACTAGGAAATCATTCAAAATGAAAAACCAATTCTTTCAAACAAAAGTATTTAAACTATGATTTATCAAACCGATCCATACCTAACCTATCAACTTGGAAAGATTGCAATGCGATTTTAAATGTAAAGCTTAACCTAACTTATCAATTCGGAATTCTCAAAAGTAGGAGATTATGCTACTCTGAGGAAGTACAATAACTAAGTAACTGATGAAATTCATTTCAATAATTAATTACAAATTCAAGAAGACAAAATGAATTGCTACTCTAACAACTAATACTTCAAAAACAGTCATTAGAGGAAATTTGGGGACTAAAATGGGCCTTATAAGAAAATGAGTCAACAATAATATCTTGTGAGTTGGAATTCAAGAACCAATAAAATTTCAATAAAACAATTCAACCATAATGGTTGACTTGACATATTTGTCATAAAAAAACTACTTTTTGTTCGTATTTTTGACATATCACACTGTTTTTTTACTCAAATTTCGAGTGGAAGGGCTCGTTGGATGCGGAATTAAATTACGCCTCCAATGAGTACCCACAATACATACTTTTGATGGATTGTGCTGCCCCAAAAACAAAAAATTCCTAAAAAAAACATGATGATGATGTCATCATCACCTTTTTCAGGTATTTCTTGTTTTTGGGGAAGCGTAGTCCGTCAAAATTATGCACTGTGGGTACTTGTTGGATGCAGAATCTAATACCGCATCCAATGAGCCCTCTCACTTGAAATTTGAGTAAAAACACTACGATATATGTCAAAAATGCGAACCAAAAAAGTAGTTTTTTTCTTTCTTCCTCCAAAATTAATAAATATTATTTTATTATTTTCCTTAGGAGGCCCATTTTAGACCTCAAATTTCCTCTAATGAAATGATTTGTAAGCAAATCTATCTAACTATCTAATTCCACTCGTCTTTGGGGACTGTGTCAAAGTGATTTACAAATGCTATAGAGATACAGAAAGGGAATAAATATACTTTAACTTCTACAAAGATATGAAAGCTGAAAATGGACCAATTACAAGAGAATTTAAACATTGTAAACTCTCACTGTATTTACCACTTATCTGTTAAGCAAATGACATCTATTTACTTGAAATGTAAACCTAGTTATATTGCCTAAAACAAAGCTGTGTGAAACAATATCTTAACAATCCCACTTCTACTGATAAGAAATAAAAAAGGCATTCCCAAAGTTATTCTACTTCTGCTTGTCTACTGCATAACCAGAACATAAAATACTATGAGGAATGAAAGTTATAATATAAACAAACTTCTAGTCCTATTGCAGGATCGTCAACCTATCACTAAACCTATCTACCAAATATTAAAAACTGTTCTAGACTAAAAGCTTATAAACATACTTATGCAATAATGAACTGAAACCATTTTTCTTCTAAATGACTTGAAACAAATATTAACTTAGAAGCAGATCTAAATTCGATGGAAACCAAGACAACACTACTTTACTTCTTAATAAAGTTACTAACCACTATGCCATTTAGTCGAACTTCTAATGAAAAGAAGAAATCTATTCCATTTTAAATTAAGCAGACTTTTACTATTTCATGAAAGCAAATGAAAGTGAATTATAAGTTGTTGTATTATAAATTAAAGGGAAGATATACTGCTGGTATGTAAATCGAAATCTATTTCCTACTGCACAGTGACTAAATGGAATTGAAATACAAATGGATTTAACCGTAGCTATAAACGATCTGTATATTAGTATGAATTTAACATGAAATACTGAGAACAAATTCAAATCCTAGCTAAATACAAAACAAAAACAAATTCAAACCCTAGCTAGCTACAAATGAAATGCAGAAGGCGATATTGACAGTCTGAAATCCTAGTGAGTATGATAGAAGGTATGGCAGAAATGTACAATTTAGATTACATTCACACAAACAATTGAACAATATCTGCAGGAAAACGATTTCTAAAACATTGCACAATAAAATTACTTAGTTGTACGATAGAAAGAAATCAGAACATATGCACAGATGAAGTCGTTGTCATTGAGGGGCCCTCTCAAGAGACACTGGATGATCCTACACTATTCAATCACCAACCATAAAATGGAAAACGAGATAACAAAACTAAGCAAAGTCTTTATATTAACTGTAAGCAAAATTTCAAAGTATATGCAGGTGTATTTTCCACAACTCAATATTTATTTATATAGTTTTTTACAATAGAGAGAGGATCGACCCTTTTAGTGGTCAACCTCTCTAATAATAGAGTGTCTTAAGGACTGAAAATGACTTCGTTGATGATCTGAACTGAACATGCCATTTTTCCCCAAATCGTGCATATCAATTTCCTAGATTCGCACAGCATAACAGGTGTATGCTTGGACGAGATATAGAGCAAATATTTGCAGGAAGAAGCTCATGAACCATGTGTGCCAGGTGGGAAACAAAACCCATGTTTCAGTTTGTGCCATGAATGCATCTTGGTAGGCAAACAAATGAATCTCCAAGTGCAAACCATGGATCAAATTACTGTCCATATGCGAATGAGAGTCCGAATGATCGTCCAAACAAGAAATATAGTCTATAGTAGCAAAACTGAGTCTATAATGGTAAATGAATGGTGAAATATGTAGGAAAACAAACAAATCTCCAATTGCAAATGATGGATCAAATGACCGTGCATATGTGAATGAGAGTCTGAATGATCATCCAAATGAAAACTATAGTCTGTTGCAGCAAAACTATATGCCCAATGGATTTAGCAATGTTAATTTGCCATAAAAAATGACAATTCGATGAAAACTTATAGGAAAACCATATGAGTGTCCAAGATGGATACCTGAGTCAATACTGGTATCTGAATGGTGAAATATATGAGCTTGATATACTAGAAATGACAAAAATAGTACTAACATAGCATGATTATAGATCCATAATGATGACAAAATTGGGCATCAACACTCCCCCAAACCGAGGATATGCCAAATCCCGCTGAGCAAAAAGGAAAAGAAATCAGGAAGAAGGTTGAGCTGTGACAACAGCTGCCTTCAACTTCAATGAGGGTGAAGTGGAATTGGGTTTAGAACTCTTGGATTGGGCCTTCAAGGTATCGTATCTATTCTATAGAGTGTCATGAGAAGACGTGATGGATTTAATGAGATATTCGACACTTTTCACTTGAAGACGTAATTTTGTATTCTCTTGACAAAGCCTAGTAATTAAGTTAACATATTTCTTATTTAAATCTATCAATAATGCCACATATTGTGTTAATTCATCCACTATCTGGTGGCTTGGAGTGAATGGTTTTGCAGGGTGCTCAACATTCTTATGAGAGCCCAACCCTCTTGAATTTTTTTTGGTGTCAGCAGAGGTGGTTGGTTTTTCACAACCCTTGGATAGAGAGAGGGTAGGAGGAAGTTCAAGGATGGAAGATTTAGGTAGGTCAGTAGAGACATCATACAATGCAAGGGTAGATGCATCAGGAGCAGGTTCGTTTGGTTGAGCATTGGGATTGTCAAAATTGGTTGTTTGTATGATGGGTTGAACGTGATTCACCCCTCTATGCTTAGTGGGTATCTGCGAGAAGAGTGGGGGTTTAATTGTCACATCCTTATGAACATGCTCAGAAGAGGAAGAAGAGTGGCTAAGCTACTTTGTTCCTGAGATGGACTCATCAAATTTCACAGACTAAGTATCTCTCCTCACTCCGACAGAGGTCTAGTTAGGTTCACCATCACAAGTCTGAGACTGAAGGAATTTGTGAGAAATAGAGGCAAAGACTTTGGCATGGGGCTTATTGACCAGATGTGGATTCAAAACTTCAAACATGAAATTTTCCCAAGTTTTCCCGGTTTCCTTCAATTGATGGATAATTAAAATTTTGATGAGGCCATGGTGATACAGGCTTCCAGAAGGATTGATAGTGTTCTTTTTAACTTGGCTTAACATTTTCTCGAGACTTTGCATGAAATAAAATGGAAGATTGATAGTCTAATTAAAAACAAAATGAGAGAGCAACTGGAGATGACAATCCTTGAAGACTGTGAACTTACCTTCACAGGTGATGAGACGGATGATAATGGGATAAGGGTTCCAAGTAATCCACCTTAACCCATTCTCGATGGAACCCTTTTGTTCCCATGACATGCTTGTAATCGGCCTTGAGGGAGAAATCATGCATTGACCGAGGGAGGAAAATAATCTTGTGCCATCGAACGCCCTTCCAAGGGAGCTTCATAGCCACAACTATAAATTATTCGGTTACTGGAAATATAACATAACCAACCCGATCCACCTTGCCATCAAATCCTTTGGAAAATAACAACCAAATATCATCATCATGGCCCTAGAAAAGGTGAAGAAATGGGCCCCAACCCACCTAGAGGAACAGTTCGTGACACACCCGTAACTCGGGGATCTGAAGAAAATCTTGCTATCTTTTGGGCTCATGGCGGGTAGGCATGCTAACAGAGGTAAATGGAATAGGGTATGTGGCCAGAAAAAGAACTAAGAATGGAGGAGAGCAAGTGAAAATGAAATTAGAAGATGAATACATAATCAGTTCTAAAATAGGGCTCGGATGAATGGCTGAATAACTGTAGGCTAGAATCCAACACGTTCAGATGATCAAAATCATCATTTAAATTTAAATCATAGATCATAATAAGAAAATATGTGTATGATACAATCGTATTAATTATGTCAAATCTTCAACTAATGTCCAAAGTTATAAACTTTGGGCACATTGAAGAGAGAAAACATTCATCATCATGAAATCATAGAATGAGGCCTATTCAAAATCATGATATCCTTAGCTGCTCCAAAAAATAAAATAATAAGTCCCTGCATACAGATTGATTCAGATCAAATAAGGAATAGAATTGTATGGCCAAAAGCGGAGAAGTTATGCAATTTTTTTGAAGAATATGTTTATGCGAGAACATCTGGATTAGCCAACTGTTTGTGAAGTCGATATGAATAGAGAATGATAAACATATAAAATATTGTGGTTCCTTCACAGGTGCAGAGATGATACTGATAATTTATGATATTATTAACAATTAGATTCATCATTTCATAATCAAAATTTGAAAACTGTATACCTTGGCATATTCAACAATCTTGTTCCAAGGTTATAGTTTCATTTAGATCTTCATTCGACACTTCATTCGATCATTCATTCATACGTTCATTCAACCCTTTCTTTTAACAGGCCTTTGACTTTTAACAAAATGTGCTTCCTGACCTCTGATTGTACATAATATTTCTAAATCTCTGGATAAGATCTTCTTCAAGTCTACATAAATGAAGCTTCTACTTCTTTGACTGTTTCAGAAATCAGAATAATATAACTACAACGAAGAAAATGAGTGAAGATATGGATGTTGTCGGTTGTGCTTCAAACTCTAAATTGGAATAGTGGTCCAGTAGATAGGCATTCGAGCTGCTAAGTTATCATACACCTTCTTCCTCTTGAAACATTCTAGCTGATAAGCTTCTTCAATCTATTCTCCTTTTTATTATGATGAGCCAAAAAAAAATTGGTATGCATATCCGTTACTTTTGTCTTTCATGTGGAAACAAAATTACTTCATAAGATTATTTAGGATAAAGACCTTGATTGATTGACAAGTGAACATAAAATGAAAACAATCCCTAGTCAGTTTGATTCATAACAAAAAAATATATATTCTTTTACTATCATAAACTCTCAGATAAAACCACAATGACCCCTATGTTAATGATGAGATTACATTCACTAATTTAACTTTCCTTGCTATTGACATCCATAGAAACTCAGTCAAATCTCCCTAGTGCACAAGAATCACAGTTCCTAGAGAAATCCAACCGAATTTCACATTTAAGACCCTGGAGATGGTAAACATATGGCCCCACCTAGCAAGATAAATATATTTGATCACATGAAGATTATACAACTGGTCTGAAGATAGTCTTGAGGCTATTCTCCCATGGATAAATGATGAAGTTCATTTAATTAAGTTCAACCATATATACTTCTTTTCAATTAGACCCATAGCAATTATAACATGAAACAGACCCATATATAGATTTACACAATTTTTTTTTAAACAAGTTTGTCCTTTTCTAGGTAGATTCCCCTCTATCAGTTAGGCATGTTCAGTATCTCGTCGATTTTACTTGGTCATACCACAGGCTGGTACCCGCTACTAGCGAGCCTATTCATTACCCCGACGAGTTAGCCTCTTGAACCCTTTTTTGCATGAGAGGATCTTGTCCTAGACTTCCACTCCCTATTGATTTTCAGCATTTTATTGCCTATGAGTGAGTGGATGGGGGAGCAGCTCTGAAAGCCTTATTATGGATTGGGATGGTATATGGTTTTAAAGGACAATTATTATTTTTTATATCATAGAGTCAGATAAATATTGCAAAAAGAGTCTGCCGAAAGCTGACCCATTGTCAAAAGTTGTAACTATTTCATATGGACCCATCCAATGGGTAGTTAAGTTTCCTTTGAAATTTGTATACCTTGAATCAAATAGTAGTGCCCAATCCTCGGTTTTGAACTACTTCTGTTTAATAAATTTATCATGCCATTTCTTACATTGATTTTGTATTAACATTGTCATTTGGAGTGCATATTGTCTAATATCATCTAACTCATTGATCTGTAAAATTCGGTGTTTCTATGCTTCTTCCAAATTTATCCCTAACTATGCATCCATACAAAAAGTATTTACTTGGAATTCGATGGGGAAAATAACTTGTTTCCCATATACCAGCTCATAGGGTGTATGTTCTATATTATTCCTCCATGTTATTCGATAAGCCCACGGGGCCTCTAGGAGTCTATCTGCTCAGTCCTTAGCATGCAACTAAATGGTTTTGGTTAGGATAGATTCCAATACTTGGTTTGTCGATTCTACCTTACCATTATCCTGTGGGTGGTATGGCAAATATTTACAATGTCTGGTTCCATACTTTTCAGTAAGTTTTTTCATTAATCTGGAGGTGAATTGGGATCCTTGGTCAGTGACAATTTCCCTAGGCACACTAAATCGGGTAAATATTTCTTCATATATAAATTCTACCACAGATTTGCCTGTGGCTCGAAATAAAGCTTTAGATTCCACCCATTTAGTGATGTAGTCCATGCAAACTAAGATATACTTCTTTTTGTGGGACATGTGAGAGATTGGCCCTACAAAATCAAGAGCCTATTTTTCAAAAGGCTCAACCATGACCCAAAGATGTATGGGCATCTCGTCAGCTGACGAAGACCTTCCCATTCTTTGAAAACTATTACATCCTCTAACATACTTGGCAACATCTTTGAAAATGTTTGGCTAGTAATATCTAGAGTGCAACACTTTGTATGTTGTCCGCTTGTTAGAAAAGTGTCCACCACATGGCCCATCATGGCATGAGTGGAGGATTTATGCCATCTCATCCTCCCACACACATCGTTTGATAATAAGATCTGGGATAGTATGAAAAAGGTCATTATCAACCCAAGAGTAGTTAGAACTCTAGACTATAACTCGATGTTTCTCGTGTGGGAACAGGTGGTTTGGTAACTTCCCAGTTGCTAAATAATTAGCGATGTCTGTGAACCAGGGGGTTTGAACAGACACAACAAAAAGATGTTTGGCGAGAAAATTATCATCAACGGGTCTAGCACTGTCATCATGTTGAATACGAGACAGGAAATATGCTACCAATTTCTCTCGACCAGATCGATCAACGGCGATGATGTTAAACTCTTGTAACAGAAGAAGCCACTGGGTTACCCTGCCATTGGTAATTGGTTTGTTCATTAGGAATATAATGGTGGAGTGGTATGTGTGTACAAAAAATTCATATCTTCTAATGTAATGACGAAATTTTTTGATAGCATAGACTACTTCCAAAAACTCTTTTTTAGTAACAATGTAATTTAATTTGGTAGGAGTCAAATTCATGCTAACAAAGTAAATGGCATATGTTTCTTGGTCTTGTTTTTGACCTAGGACCCCTCCTATGGCCTTGTCAGAAGCATCAGTGGATATATGGAAAGGAAGGGACCAATCAAGACCCCTAAGGATTGGTTCCACTGATAGCTTTGCTTTTAAGGTCTTAAAAGCATGTTGATAGGATTCGGTCCATTGGAATTCTGCATATTTTATAAGCAACTTGAATATTGGTGCATCTATTTTAGTTAAATTTTCAATAAAATGTCGGTAGTAGCTTGCATGGCCAAGAAAGATCCTTACCTTCTTTTGAGTTTTGGAGAGGGAAGATTAACAATTACTTCTATCTTGGCAGGGTATACCTTGATTCCTTGAGAAGAGACATGATATCCCAAAACTATACCCTCTGTTAATAACATTTTACATTTTTTGTGGCTAAGGGCTAGGTTTGTCTCTTGACATCGGACAAGAACCTTTTCAAGGTTATCAAGGGCCTCTTGAAAGGTGTTACCATAAGTTGTAAAATCATCCATGTACACTTCTATGCAGTCATGTATACGATCGACAAAAATTCCTAAGACTACACGCTGAAAGATGGCAGGTGCATTACACATGCCATAGGGAAAAACTCTATAGGAATATGTTCCCCAGGGACAAGTAAAAGTAGTCTTATCTTAATCCTCAGGTGCTATTAGGATTTGATTGTACCCATTATACGCGTCGATAAAAGAAAAGTATTTTACATTATTTAGACTTGTGTAATACATAATTAAACCTTTCAAGATAATCCTCTAGGATCTCGTCTTCAAGTTGTTGTATCTTGAAAATGTCATTTCGAGAGTCTCTAGGTTTTCCAAAAGTTATCTTATCTTGAATGATACCATATACCCCCATGGTGTTGACTCCATCTTACAACGTTCCCTTACACATGAGGAGGCTAAGTTCGTTTTAAATGATTGCCATGTTGGAGCTTGTGGCGGTCATCTCTCTGGGTTGGATACTGCCCAGAAAATATTATGTGCCAGGTATTTTTGGCCTTCTATTTTCAAAGATTGCATTGAAACAGTCAAGAAATTCCCACCATGTCAAATGTTCACTTCCAAGAAATGCACACATCCAGCTCCGCTCCATCCCATTGTAGTAGTTGGCCCCTTTGCAAAATGGGGCATAGACTTCGTGCACTATAGACCTACCTCAATTGGGGGGCATGGATACATTATTGTGGCTGTGGACTATTTTACAAAATGGGCTAAGGAAATTCCCACATATGCCGAAGACAGTAAGACTACTGCATTGTTCTTACTCAACCATATCATTGCGAGATTCGAGATTCCTAGGGCCATCGTGACCAATCATGGATCAAATTTTCAAAACAAAATGATGGCAGAGCTCAGTGTAAAATTAGGGTTTTGGCATGATAACTCTACACTATACTATCCTCAAGCCAACGGCCAGGTTGAGGCTATAAACAAAGTATTAAAAACAATGCTTCAATGGATGGTAGGGAAAGACAAGTCAAATTGGCATTTATAGCTTTTCTCTGCACTCTAGGCCTATAGGACTACTATAAAAAATTCCACCAGTTTTACACCTTTCCAACTAGTATACAGGATGGAAGCCACTCTCCCGATAGAGTGTGAAATCCCTTCTTTAAATCTTGTTGTGGAACTATTACCCAACACTACTATAGACGAAGAAAGATTCTTGTATCTAAACCAGCTTGATGAAACTCGATGTGATGCTGCCTTAGCTAATGAGGCACATAAACGAATAATGAAAGTTCAATATGACATGACCGTCCAACCCCGTTCCTTCAATGAAGGAGACTTGGTCTTGATTTATGACCAGAAGCATGACAAGCCGGGGGCAGGAAAATTTGAGTCTATGTGGCATGGGCCCTATATTGTTAGTCGCGTTTTAGAGAAAGGGGCATATGAATTGGTTGATTACGACGGGATACCTTTGGGAGAGCTCCGAAATGGGTTCTACCTCAAAAGATACTATGCCTAGGTCATCTAGCATAGGGTCTTTGTAAATATTGTTTATATTTTGCTGTGTGTCTTAGCTTTGAGAATTGTGTCTTTTGTGTGATTCAAAATGAATTTTTTCATAAAACCCTACTTATGCATGTCTTTTGTCTGATGGACAGATGAATTCCTTCATTGGTTTTGCTGATGGTGCTCATCGATATACACACAACATTGCATCAGCATCTTGGGTACTGTACTCTCCTATGAGTGAGCTGGTGAATTCAGGGGGTATTCTTTTATGTCCCATCACCAACAATCTAGCAGAATATCAAGCAGTGATTGGATTGTTGATGGAAGCCCTAGCTAATGATGTAAGGGAAATTAGGGTTTACCTAGACTCTAAACTAGTTGTCCAACAACTTAATCGAGTCTACACCATCTGAAATCCCATGCTTCTTGTACTTTTCGAAGAGTCAGGTTGTTAGAGAGGTATTTTGAGCAAGTTATATATCAAAACATTCCAAGACATTTAAATGCTGTGGCGGATTCCCTAGCTAACTATGTCTTAGATTGGCATATTGCTCATATTTAAAAATCCATTTGAAACATAGACAAAACATGTAAATTCATAAGTAGATGATCATTTCACACATCACATTTATCACACACACAACTGTAAATATAAAAAAATTTCATATATATAAAAAATGCAGCACCAAGATACAAAATTTGGGTTGAAGCATCTCTAGCTTTCAGTACCCTTGAAAATCCAGGACCATAAAAAGTTCAGGATACACATATGCATAGGGAAAAATATCAAGCTTCGAAGCTTTCAGAAATACATATACAAAAAGTGAAAATCAAGACAGACTAATCCTCATGATGCTCATGGTAGCATGAAATGGATTGGGCCACTCTGTGGAGTAGCCTAGAGAACCATCCACAGACACTTGTAGTATGGCACTGATAACGCCTAGGTACCTCATAAGTGGTCATGTCAGGGATACCCATAGTCAAGTGTTGTAGTTTCTCCTCGAGACCTCTGAGCTCTTCCTCAGCTTCGGATTGGTATACCATCATATCTTTGGTACTGCTAGCCTAGCAATAGGCGACATCCCAGTTGGACGGACAGATCCAATGTCTGCATGAAAACATTTTTATCTCAGTACTACAAAATAAAAAATGAAATAAAGAAAAAATTAAAAATACAATGTATTTTTCTTACCTCGGTCATCACATACTTCTCCATCAGGTAAAACCAACTCCGGGTCATGTCGGAAGTCTGCCCCCTCATAGGCATAATCCTCCACCATAAGTAACTGGTTTCTCAACTAGTGAAAGAAGCCTAACCCGTAGCTAGCTTTTGGCCCTCCACCTCTGAGGTGAGGCATGGCTGTAACCCATGCAAGCATCCTCAGATCCTCAGGATCAAGTCTAGTAATGGTCACCTATGGCCTCATGTGAGGTACCCGCTATAAGACAAATGACACTATCACTGCTCCATAGCCAAATTGCTTCAACGTTCCTCTTTTGCACTTGTTCAATTGACTCTTCAGACACACCAACATGCCTTCAAATGAGTTGAAGACAGTGGGCTCCATGCATTGAAAAGCATATAGCATATGTGATCTATTGGTAAGGTGGGAATCCCTAGTACCTGTTACCTTGCCGATAGTATACACCAATATCCTCAAGGGAAGATCTACTAAAGAATTGATCCGTAGATTCCCCGATCAGGACTCTATACCCAGTGAGCAGTACTGATCAATAATATCATCCAAGGAGCCTTCTCCTCCTCATGCTCCAGATAGAACTACTGGGCTTCCCCTCATAGACAAACCAGTCAGAAAGTAAATATCCTCAACCTCTATAGGTAGGATATGGACTCCTACCACAAAATGCTCATGGTCAGGATCCCACATATCTATGATATATTCTAGTAGTTGGATATGTGCTTTCATTCCAGGTATCCAGAAATACTTAAGAAGCTCGCAGTTTCATAGAGCCTCAATGGTGGCTGGATCATTTCCATCCTGGTTGTCCAGGACTTCATGTTCCCTTTCCTTCCAAATTACCATGATGTATCTGTAACATGAAAATTTTGTAGTTATAAAACATCTCATGGTTAAAAGGAAGAAAAGTAAATAAAATGATAAATTGCAAAGCAAGAAGAAAATATTGAAAAAATGTTTCTTTTGGTGGACTAGGGTTTTATTTTTTCTCTTTTTCCTCCTATGACGCTGCTAGCCTTCACCCACAGAGCATTGTGGTGCCTGTACCTGTGGCTTGTAGAGTGTCGGGTGCATGTCTGTTGTGGACAGAGCGCCTATGGTGCCTCTGTCCCAGCTTGATAGAGCGTCGTCGGGGGCTTTGCCCGATGGCCAAAGACCTTATGGGAAAAAAAATTACCTCCTAATGCGGCAAAAAACCTCTATTGGGGTGGTTAATCCCCTAGCCTACCTTTGCAAAAGATAAATATACTTGCTATCTTGCCTTTTAAACCATTAAAAACATTTTTAGGAACTTGGAATTAAACAATGCAAAAGAAGCAAAATGACATTTTGTGAACATGGAGGGGGAAAGAAACAGATACTTAGCTCTTCTAAGGAGAATGAAGAACAATGTGGTGAAGAACCCTTGCAAAATCACCAGAGGAAACTCTCGCTATCAAAGCCAACTTCCAAAACTCACCAATGGTAAAAAGCAAATGGTAAAAATAACTTACCTACCCTTTCTATTTATAGAATATTTGGAGTTTTCAAAAATACATTGTAATTAATTTAATTTTGAAATCCGAATTATTTTGGTAAAAGTGGGTTTTTATTTTTTACTTTTTATAGTTTAAATAAATGGCTTGTAATTGGATTTGGATTAGTTTCCAAAGAAAGCCTCCGATTCATCATGTCTATTCTTTTCTTTTCTTTCTCTTCTTTGATGAATTCTTGAGGTCTCTTCTTCCTTGCCGATTTTCTTCCTCGGTTATGTACATTCCCCATCACCACAATGATCAATTCAATATAGTTTGTTTTTATTGC